>PVKB01006222.1:0-70704 GCA_004027205.1 Ctenodactylus gundi | reverse complement strand
ACAAGGTTCAGTATTTCCCTTTTAATGTCTACCTTCTTAGATCCACTTTGATTTGCTTTTGGTGCATGGTGATAGGTGTGTGGCTAGATTCATTCTTCTGCATGTGGATGTCCAGTTTTCCCAGCACCATTTGTTGAGCACGCTGTCCTTTTTCCATTGTATGCATTTGGCCCCTTTGTTGAAGGTTAAGTAATTGAGGATATTTGCGTTTGTCTCTGCATCTTCAATTCTGTTCCACTGGTCTATCTGTCTATTTTTGTGCCAGTACCAAATTGTTTTTACAACTATAGCTTTATAGTATAGCCTGATGTCTGGAACTGTAATGCCTCCTGCTTTGGTCTTGTTGCTCAGGATTGTTTTGGCTATTCTTGGTCTCTTTTGGTTCCATGTGAATTTAAGAGTTGTTGTTTCAAGTTCTTTGAAGAAACCTATAGGTATTTTGATAGGAATTGCATTGAATCTGTCTATCAGTTTCGGTAGTATAGTCATTTTGACTATATTTATTTTGCCTTGGTTTTTCAGGGCTGGACTGGCTTCAGTTTTCTCTCGCCGTGGTGTAAACAGTCCCCAGCCAACAACGTACTGTGGCATCACACTGCAGGTTGTACTGGGGAGCTGAGCTAAAGGTGGAAGCATGATCTCTGCCGTGGGCACTGCTGGGATGGTGGATGTTTATGTCTGTTTTCTATTATTAGAACTGATATCACAGGCTGGTAACACCTCAAAATAAAGGTTTATTCAGCTCTTAATTCATAAAGGCTAAGAGCCCAAGATCCGAGGGCTTCATCTGGAGAGGTTCTTCTTATGAGTGTGGACTCTGCAGAGTTCCAAATGAACCCAGAGCACCACTTGGTACGGCCAAGTATCATACCTCATCCTCTAAAAAAGACCTCAGTCCCACTGGACTGTGACTCAATCCATGGTCTTAGTTAACTCCAATTATTTTCCAGTGGTCCTTCCTTCAAACACCAAAACCAGATTAAGTTTAATACTTTTAATGGAAATTAAATTTGAATATGAATTTTGATAGAAACACTCTAACCACAACAATAGACCACACAATGTGTGTGGCCATACATCAGGGTATGTATGTCAGCCTGAGAATGGATTAGGATGTGTCTGGCTGACCCATAGGGCAGAGTTTGGGGTGTGTGTGTGGATGACTGACTGATGTGTGGACCAGCAAACTTAGGAAGGAAGACCCAACCCTGGTCTGAACAACTGAACTGAATGAAAAGAGAAAGAAGCAAAAGATCTTCCTTCTTCCGGGAGAGCTCCTGTCTCTGCCGTCACCCCTGGGCATGGATCTCCCACGCAGGATGTACTGGCTGCTCTACAGAGAGCTTCCAGACCATTGGCTTCAGACTGCTGCTCCTCGATACCCCTTCCATCTTCGTGTCTAAGCTGCTGCTGGATGGTCCAGCTCTTCCTCGTGCATATGGCCATTTCGAACTCTCTGTTCTGACTCTGTCAGCCAACTAATAAATCCATTTGACATAACATACAATATATATTATAGTTTCTATGAATTTTATAACCCTAACTAATATAACATGATTTTTCCTAAGTTGCAACAAATCTTTCAGAGCATTACTCTCGAAAACCATTCAACATCCCAGCCTTTGCCCAAATACTCAACCTGAAAATCTCTATGTGACTTTGGTGTAGGAAAGAGATCCAAATGAGTAGAGAGATGTCAGGTATGAATTCCACCTCTGCCACTCACAAGCTGGGTGGCAACATACGACACACTTAACCTCTTTGGGTTTTATTCTCTTCTGAAAAGTAGGGATCCTCACTCAACCCATACACTTCACACTAAAACTCTAGAAAGCCTGGTAAAAATGTGCAGGGTGGACACATGCATTGGTCAGTAAATAAATGGTACAAAGGCTGCATAGACTGTACTTGACAAATGATGTCAAATATTGTTATGATCGGTGATTGGCATTGGATTCATGTGTGTCCCTTATAAAAGAGGGTTATCAGAGGAGAAATATCAGGTTGACTCTTTCAGAAGAGCCAGCACCATTACCCTGGGCAGGAAACAGAACTCTCAGAGACTTTTAAGCTCCCAGAGTTGCCTGGTGTAGGTGCTCTCCTGAAGAGACTTTACAGATATGAGTAAAGTTCCACTAGGCTGACTTCAGGAAGCAGTTAATAGCCTCCAATGGCTGAACACAAGCACCTAAGTCGTTCTCAGAAGGGCCTGGACTTCTCCTTGCCGGTGAGCGTAGAAGTGTAAGACGGACTATGTACTTGGAAGGCCTCCTGCTGCTGGCTTTGGAGGTATAGAGACTCTAAGGGCTCTGCACAGCACACGTGAGTAGCCAGAAGAAAACAAAACCTTGGCCCCACAGCCCTGGGACTGGACTTCCCACCACCACAGGACCTAGGAGAGAACCCTGAACTCCAAACGGGCGACAGCTCTGCCAACACCTTTATTACAACCTTGCCGGACCCTGAGCAGAGAACTTTGTGCTGCACCCAGAATTCTGCCCCTCAGACTGGGACACTGCTATGCAGCCACAGAAAACCAGTCTGCCCTTCCCTTAACCAGTTCCAGAGTTTTTCCTCTGCTTTCAAACTTTCTTATCTTAGAACTGTCAGAAACCCCCTTGGGGGAAGGCATCTGCTAAGACAACCTCTCCAACATCTTACGAAAGAGGTCATAGTGAGACACGTTAACCTCCCAGGGAGCTGGGGCCTCCTGCCATCTTGCAGTGGTCAGCGGGGGTAACTGCCTTTGCTGTTACAATAGTACTTGTGGTTGACTTAGGGGGAAATTGATACATGCTCACAGAAACATTTAAAGCTTCAGAAATGCAAAAGTAAGAAAACCATCAGTAATTTCAGGCACAGAAGCAAACTCTATCATATACAGCAGCAACAAACTCCTTTTCAATATTGTTCCACATTTATTTTAATGAAGATAAAAATGTAACATCTCCTGGTGTTTCTTAGACTGTGAGTGCCACGCAATAACACACAGGCTTTTCTTTACTCAAAAACACTTTGACAAAGAAATTCTCATGCTTGCTGCCTTCAGTCAATTCTGACGGTTTGTATTCGATTTCATTAAAAAAAAAAAAGTGTTGTTTTGGCCTCTTTTGGATATATTCCCAGGAGGGATGTCACTGGATCGAAGGGAATATTTATTTCTCGTCTTTTGAGAGCTCTCCATACCGCTTTGCATAGTGGTTGTATGAATTTACATTCCCACCAAGAGTGCAGGAGGGTTCCTTTCTCCCCACAGCCTCACCAGCACTGATTGCTATTTGACTTGTTGATACAGGCCATTCTCTCTGGAGTGAGATGGTGTCTTAGTGTTGTTTTGATTTGCATTTCTCTTATAGCTAGAGATGTTGAACATCTTTTCATGTACCTGTTGGCCA
Organism: Ctenodactylus gundi; assembly: GCA_004027205.1. Taxonomy (NCBI): domain Eukaryota; kingdom Metazoa; phylum Chordata; class Mammalia; order Rodentia; family Ctenodactylidae; genus Ctenodactylus; species Ctenodactylus gundi. Next base: position 67,309 of record PVKB01006222.1, on the reverse strand, counting down.
TTTGAACTTCTTCTGAGTGAACTGCCTCTTCATTTCATTTGCCCACTTTTCAATAGGATCCTTTATTTTGGTAGGCTTACTTTTCTTCGGCTCCCTGTATATTCTAGTTATGAGCTTCCTATCTGAGTTGTTGGTGGTGAATATTTTTTCCCAGTCTGTCGGTTCTCTTTTTACATTGTTGATACTTTTCTTTGCTGTGCAGAAACTTTTTAATTTGACAAGATCCCATTTGTTAACAATGGGGATAATTTCTTTTGCTCTTAGTGTCTTGTCAAGGAAGTCTTTGCCTACCCCTACGTCTTTTAAATAGTTGCCTAATTTGTCTTCTAGAAGGTTCAGTGTTTCAATTTTAATGTGTAGGTCTTTGATCCACTTTGACTTGACTTGGGTGCATGGTGATAGGTGTGTGACTACATCATTCTTCTGCATGTGGATGACCAGTTTTCCCAGCACCATTTGATGAATAGGCTCTCCTTTTTCCATTGTATGCATTTGGCTGCTTTGTCGAAGATTAAGTAATTCAGGGTGTTTGGGTTTGTCTCTGCACCTTCAATTCTGTTCCACTGGTCTATCTGTCTGTTTTTGTGCCAGTACCAAATTGTCTTTACAACTATGGCTTAATAGTATAGCCTGATGTCTGGAACTGTAATGCCTCCTGCTTTGGTCTTGTTGTCCAGGATTGCTTTGGCTATTCTTGGTCTCTTTTGGTTCCAAATGAATTTAAGAATTTAAGAATTGTTGTTTCAAGTTCTTTGAAGAAACTTGCAGGTATTTTGATAGGGATTGCATTAAATCTATATATCAGTTTAGGTAGTATAATCATTTTATTCTGTCGATCCAAGAGCAGGGAATGTTTTCCATTTTCTAGTGTCTCCTACAACTTCTTTCTTCACTGTAATGTAGTTTTCTTTATATAGCTCCTTCACATCCTTGGTTAGGTATACTCCTAGGTATTTAACTTTTTGCTGAGCTATTGAGAGGCCAAAACAACACAGAGCAGAGATATATGTATACCCATGTTCATAGCAGCACAACTAACAATAGCTAAAATGTGGAAGTCACCAAAATACCCATCAACAGACCAGTGGCTACACAAACTGGTATTTGTACACAATGGAACACTATGCGTCAATAAAGTCCAACAGTGTAGGGGCCTTTGTGTGCAAATAGAGGAAGCTTGAGAACATCATGCTTAGTGAAGTGAGTCAGAAGCAGAAGGTGAAACATAGAATGGTCTCTCTGATATGAGAGTCCCAGATCACAACTCTTATGGAACTTAAAGCAAAAAAAAACAAAGTGAAATGGGGGATAGGGTGCGGGAGAAGGGAGGGACGGGAGGGTGGGGGGAGGGACAGAAAGAAAGTGGGAAAGCCCTTGTGACCTTGGGAGGATACATATGTGCACAAAATGCTCAACTCCATTATAAACCTTAAATTTTGCAAGTATACATATCAATAAAATGGGAAAAAAGTTATCCTTCACAATCTACTACTAATGTGATTGTAAGATGCATTAATGTGCTGTTACCTCATTTCAAAAAGCATCTCTGTGCACAATTTTGTATCCTGGATTTTCTACTTCACATGATTTCATAAATCTCCTTATGTCTTTGAAGTAGTTTAACATACATTTCATGGTTTTGTGATACTAAATCTTATGTAGATATCATATTAATTGTATTCATTCATTGTTCTATGTTTGAATTTTAGATTATTTCACATTTTCATAAAACAAACTGGACTTTTTTTGTGATACTGAGGATCAAACCCAGGGCCTTCACACTGAGCTACAGCCCTAGTTTAGGTTTTTGTTTTTGATTTTCAGACAGTGTCTTGCTCAGTCACTATTGTGACCCTCTGCCCTGTACCCCTAGACTACTGGAGTTACAAGTGTGCACCACTGGGCCTGGGCAGAATAAACATGTTTTCCCAAGTAATCTTTTGCATATTCCTTGGTCTTGATATCAAGAAGTGAAATCACTTGAACATTCATGTGAATGTGTCCCCTCTCACTAGTGTGGATCCCAACAAGGATCTAATTCATCATCTCCCAGTCTCTTCCCCGGACCCTTCACGCAACACATTGTGCCAGGGAACCCAGTTATGCACAGGCTCTAGAATACACTTGTTATCTGGATCTGGATGACTTGAGGGTTGGAAACTGGTGGAGCACCAGGCCATAGGGAAGCAAACACCGCAGGTCCTTCCACTGAAGGCACCTGGGCAGCCAAGCATCCGATACCAGCTGCCAGAAAGGCTCCCTACTCACCAGCCCTTAGCATCACTAGTCCTGATGGGATGCGGTTCTCAGGGCTGCTGAAGCAAGCCAGCACACTCTCCTCCGCTGCCAGCAGCCCTGCGGGGACCAGCCCGCTCACTGTAGCATGCTCCCCTCAGCCTCAGAGGCCTGGGGCCTCACCTCCCGGTGCTGGTTGAAACACTGTCTCTGGCCCTTGTCCCTCTCCCATTTAATGTGACACTTAGTGTAGAAAAGTCATTCTCTTGGCACTATTTAAGTATGAGTGCATATTTCCTCAAATAAGCAGATGCTCCGTGGTTTTCCTGGGAACCTCTGTACCTGTGTTGGTCACGGATGGCACAAGCTTGATACTGGCATGGGCAGGAAATGTCCCTTGCCGCAGGCTCAGTGTCTCAGTCCAGGCTGTAGGGCCGAGGCTGCAGGCGAGTGTGCCTGCATGTGCTCCTGTCAGCATCTTCATATTCCAGTGGAAATGGAATCCGTTGCTTCATGTCTCAGGACTTTTGGCTGTGTGCCAACCTTTCTGCTCTTGGCTAAGTTCTACGAACACTGAGAGACTCAGCCCAGATATCGTCCCCAGGACACTCCTCTGACTGTCCTCTGCCGGGTTCCACCAGCACCCTCAGTGCTTCCTGCCCTAGAGATCTGTCACCTCTGCGCTCCTCCTAGGTATGCATCCTCACCAACTGAGAAACCCAGCCCAGTGCCCGCTGTGACCGTGTACTAAAAATCCAACATCAGGTATGCTTCTGTAATTTTGTTACTTTCGGTCACCAGTTTGTGAAATGATATAACTCAGACTGCCAATATACTGAAGTGACTCCATTGTGTGGTGATTTTGTTATTCAGGTCATGGCAGCACAGTGTTCTACAGATGCTCAGTAGCTTCCCGTCACAATCTCATAGCCCACTGTAAGCCATGGTCCACTGCAACTTGCCAGCAGCAAGACTGGGTGCCACACTGGATTATTAGCCTGGGAATGGATTAAAATTTAAAGTACAGTTTCTACAGAATGTACGCCACTATTGCACCATTGTAAAGTAAAATATAAAAGAGTAAACTGGCATAAATCGGAGACCATGAGTGTGTGTATGTTTGTGTACGTGTGTAACTGTGTCACAACTACTTTTGGCATAAACAACACAAGTTCATCATCTCACAGTTCTGGAGGCTGGAAATTCAAGATCAGGGTTCAACAGGCTGGGCTCCACCTGAGATGCCAGGGGAAGGTCTGACCCTGGCCTCTCCTTTTAACTAGTAGGTGGCCAACTTCTGCCTGTGACTTCACATCTTCCCTTTGTGTGTCTCTGGGCCCTAATTGCCTTCTCTCATAAAGACTGCAGCCACTTTGGATTAGGGCTCACATTCATGACCTAGGGCTCCTAGGCACCCAAGAAGTAACTTCATTTTATGGATTATACAACTTTGTCTCACATTACTAATCATATCTCTAGTAATTTTATATTTGAATAAAATCACATTCTCAGATTCTGGGGCTCTTCATGTGTATTTTTGGGGGTGGACACAATAAAACACATAATACATGCCAAGTAACAATAAAGAAAACTTCTCAGGACCCCAACCCATCAATTCAACTCACCAAGTGCTGTCCAGGGGAGGGAGGGCAGTGGACTGGAGGAAGCATGGGGGTGAGGTGGCTGTATACGGGCCGTGATGCACATCCCACCAGGCCTCTTCTTCCTGTGTGTGTGGCAAAGTCCTGTGGTGGCATCAGGAGCTCCCTGTGGGCTGCAGCCACAGGTTTTGTCCTGGTTTGCTGCATATTATTGGGAGGTCACTTCCATCCTCCAGGCTGTGTGCTGACTTCCACAGTGGACCACATCCTTTAAACAACTGTTTAAACCCAATAAGGAGAAATATGATTATAGTAGAATTCCAAGTAGATTTCAGTATGACATGGAACTGTGCTTTACTGAGCTCCAAAGAGAAAACTTTAAATGAACTAATGAAGGCTGAAAGACAAGGGGCAGTGAGAAAGGCGAAGGGGGGCTTGAAGAGGCAACAGTTGAGAAATTCCCCACAGTGGTAAAAGGACATCAACTAATGGACTCCAGTGGAAAATAAGAAAAATACAGGTAGTGATATTTTAGCCAAATTGCTCAACACCCAGACTAAAGAAAATTGCAAAAGCATAGCGGTCCCTACATAGACAGCAGATTTGTTGGACTAAAGAGAATTGCATGAGAATTGCAAGCATCTCGACAAGATGAGTAATGAAAGCTAGGCAGGGAAATGGAATTTTTAAACTGTTAAAAGAAAGGCAGAGCCTTTTAAACTAAAATTCTGTACCAAGTAAAGATAGTCTTCAAATTTGTAATTGAAATGAAGACATTTTTCAGACAAACAAAAGTTTGGAACATTTGTTTGCCAGCAAAGCGTGTCCTCAAAAAAATACTAAAATCTGCAAGTTGAGCAAAAATGATACTAGCCAAAGGTGAGATTCTGCAGAAGAAAATGTACAAGCACCAAGAGTGTGTGTGTACACACATGGATGTACCTTCACACACATGTATACCACTCACACATATGCATACATGCAAACAGGTAAGAGGGAAAATTATTTTTCTTTGAGTAAAGACTGCTAAAAGCAATAACCGAACACTGATAAAATGTGGAAGAAAAGTATATGCCAAAAGCCCATATTGTGTGAGCATATAATAAGAATTGTACTGCTCTGAGTTTCTGAGAAAAATGTTAATTTAATGTAGGTTGTAAATTAAAAATATATTTTGCATAATCACTAAAATGTTTAAAAGGCATCACTAAATAGCTCATCCAGAACATATATATGGCAATAAAAATACTAAAATTTGAAGAGCAATAAAGAAGGAAGAAAGGAACAAGTATTGCATATATACATATTAATAAAATGGCGGGGGAGGCAGGAACAAGTAGCAAAGAAGAGAAGGGCAAGCAGAACAGATTGCGAGATGTCACACATGAAACTGTCATGTGGATAACTGCACTAGGAACTAATGACTCCACGATCTAATTTGCCTGACAGACGTTGTCAGGTGGGGAGACAAACAAGACCCAATTATGTGCGTTTACAAAACACAGTTTAAATAAAAGAACAATGCTAACATGAAATGAAATGGTTGGAAAAACAGGTAACATGCCAATTTATCCACAAAAAATGCAGATGTAGGTGTGTTAGCATTCGGTAGACAGGAGAATTGGAGAATGAAGTTATAATAAAAGAGTAAATCTATCTAAAAGAAGACCTGGCATTTCTAAATCCCAGTGTTCTAGTGACTTGGTTACATGTCATATACAGCCAAAATGTGATATAGGCAGGTCCATGATCAAAGCCAGGCCTCCTGTTTCACCTACTTCAGAAACTGGTAGAATAGGTGGAGAAAAAATATCTATAAGTATGGAGAAAAATTGAAAAATAATATTAACTGATTTAACCTTTTTGACAACTATTTGATTCTACATCCAACAACTGCAGTGTGAATGTTCCTTTCAAGCACACATGAACATTCAGCAGAACATGCCAACTTGTTGGCTGTGACTCAAACTTCCATGTAATCCAGCAATTGGAGTATAATCAGAGCATGTTTGCAGGATGCTATGGGATTAAGTCTAAAATCAATGAAATAAAAAGCCAGAAAGTTCTCAGATGTTTGGAAATTGAAGGACTTACTGATAAATGATCAGTAAAACAGGACTGAAACCACAGTTGGGAGTGAATGTAGGAGGCAGCCACGCCCGTGAGGGGGAAAAGGGAGCCACAGAAGAAGTGTCTAAAATTAAAAGATTTCCCCTCAAGAAGTTAGGAGGGAAATACCAAGCAAAGAAGAGTAAAAATAAGGAAATTCAAAGATAAGAGAAGATGATGAACTAGAAAACAAGATAAAAGCAAAAATTAATGAATCTAAAGTTTGGTTAAAGCTTAACAGAATCAGCAGACTCCCAGTAAAACTGATTATAAAAACGTAGATCACTGATGCAAAACTGAAAAATGCAAATGGCCGCATTGCCTGTGAGAATCAACGAGAACTTTGGATGGTGAATGGGACAGGGAAGACTCTCTTGTCTGCAAAAGGGCTCCCCAGCTGGGCACATTTCCTTTTTTTCAATAACAATTAAAAACTCTCTGTTTCTCATTTTTATTTAAAGTCTATGAATAGACCAAGGAGCATTTACCTAAGAAAAATTTACCCTAGCATGCCAAATCTGAGCAATTCCAGCAAAAGTCAAAGGCAGGCTTCTCAAACCTGTGCCCAGAATGGCTAGGAAGGTGTCTCAACATAAATTCAACTTTTTTCAAACAGACTTAGTGTCCACCTCTCAGCTCACGGCTCTCACGCAGTCCTGGACAGCTAATCACACATCCACACAATCTGTAACCCTTTAACCTGATTATGAGATTTTTAGCTCTGTTGTTCCTGACTTGATCACCTGGCATTCAAGTGTGGAGTGTGTAGGCACCAACCAAAGGCTGTGCAGGGAAGGTCACAGTGCAGCGCTCTCCACCACACACAGGCAGCAGAATCCAATCCCACGTGTGTCGGACACCCCGGGTGCTTGGTGACTTGAAGAGAACACGAGCAGCTGCAGGAACTCACAGTAACTCAACCTCCCTGCACGCATGTGTGCCTGTGAGCACGCGGGCTTATTGTGAAGGGACGCTGAGATAGGTGTCATTTAGTCGTGAAGCCTGGGCTTAGGCCACTTTTCATTTTAATGTCATAATAAAAATAGGAAGGAAGTTTTTTTGTGCCTCTGTACATCAACTATGTCACGTATTTATACATAGCCCCCAGGCAGGCCAAAGGCAGGGAGCCCAGGTCTGAGGCACCTAAAGTGCTCTCCCTCCCAGCCTCAGGCCCAGTTACTGCGGAAACTACTCCAGGGCCTGACTCGGGTGGGTGGAGTCTTGTCTTCCACCAAAGGCCACAGGGCTCGCTGGGAAGAGTCTGATTGCCGGTTCCCTCTCTCTGGCCCTGGGCCGCCTCCTACAGACCGGGCAGCAGCAGCACTGAGCCAGGAGGAGGAGGTGAACAGCCCTGGGGCCTGATTACCGCCAGCCCCCCCAAGCTCACAGGGCGGAGGCTCCTGCTGAGGAGCAGGCCAAGGTGACCAGGGCCAGCGCCCGGCCATCAGGGCCCCATCACCGAGCAGGGCGTCACTCTGGGGAAGGGGGAGCAGTCTCTGCAGAGGCTGTCCGTGAGAGGAGAGGCAGGCTGGGGTGCAGCAAGCCCTTCCGTGTTCCCTCGAACAGTTACCCCATTTTCCTCCAGTGTACTTATTGATGTAACTAGAACACTCCCGCCCATGAGACGGAACCAGAGCCGGAGACTCTGCTGTGCAGCTCACAGGGCACACCCTCCACCTGCAGGAGGGTGCTGTACCCAAAGATCTAAGGCCCCGAGACCACAGGGCAGCGTTCTTGATGTGGTACTCACCCACGTAGAAGGAGTCATAATCAAAGCAGTCGTCATCGTCACCCACCAGGCCATCGCCATAATGCGGCAGTCATCATCAACGTGGCAGCCCGCTCCCTCGTCTTCCAGAGAGCAGCAGCAAGTCCTGACAGCAAGGAGAGAGCCAGGCAGAACTGCAGGTGCCCCAGGAAAAACCCACCCGAGCCAGCAAGAGCTGCAGGACCTGTGGAGGAGAGCAGGGAGAGGGTCTTGAGGAACCAGGGAGGTCAACCCCGAGAGAGAAGCACAGCCGCTGACCAGGAAGATGTGTCCTCGGAGGTGGCGTGCAGCTTCCGTAAGGTGTCACCTTTGCTGGGGTGGGCTTCTTGGTGACACACGTGTGCTATGAGTCACCAACAGGAGAGAAAGTGACTCCTCACCCAGCATCCTTCAGGTAGCCTCTCACCTGGATACCTGTAAATAACCTTTCACCTTTGATCGTGTAAGTAGCCCACGACACTCACTGGCTCGCCAAGGTGGACCTCAGTGCCATCACTAACCTTGCCCTGTTGGCTGTGCCCTGTCTAGGGTGGACCTCTCCGATGTTGGTGTTCAGATCTGCCAGGAAAAGAGTTCCCCACAACAGACATTAGGGTGATGAGCCCCATGGCTCTGCCTCAGGAAAACCATCTAGCCCATTTACAAATGTAATGGTGAAGAAAAAGCGAGCAGAGAGATCAGGTCAGAGCTTAATCTGAACCACCGTGCTCCCCGTGACATCATCAGCTGTGAGGACAGGAGTGCCCCGAGCTTTCACAAGGAATCAGGGAGAAGGGAGGCCAGGAAGAGCCCTGCCTCACCCCTGGGGTCATGGCCACTCTGGCATTGGAGACTCCTGGGTGCCAACTGGGTGCGCTCACATTCCAGTCAGTGCTGGGCAGATGCTGGGATCCTCTGCTCCTGGGGTTTCGCACAGCCTCTCACCCAACACTGGCTTAGCACTGCAGTATTCTGACTCCTGATGGATGCTTAAGATGCCAAAACTCAAAGATAAAATCACACACACGCACATACACACCTGGCCAAGTGGAGACTGTACACACACACACACACACACACACACACACACACACACACACACACCTGGACCTGCTCAGGAGTCTCAAAGAGGGAAAGTCCAACCTGGAGTCCCTGGCTGGATGTAAAGTGAAAAGCCCACCAGAAGCCAAGACAGCCACCTCCAAATCACCATGGACGGTGTCTGTCTTGTGAAGGGGCCTGGCCTTCAGTCACAGGAATGCCCAGGATGCGACCCCAAGATAACCAAGCTGAAAGATAGCGAGAAAGAAAATAAATACAAGGTGAGCAGGTGTCTGAGTTGCTTTCTCATTGCTGGATACAAACCCAACACCCTCAACTTGAGGGGTTACTTTGGCTCACATTTCGGAGGTCTCAACACATGCATGGGCAGCAGGCTCCCCTGGCAGAAGAGCCTGGAATGGAGGAAAGCTGCTCACAGCCAGGAAGCAGAGAGAAAGAGGCATCGGCAGGGACACAGACCTGACCCTTCCAAACTATGCTGTAGTGACCTGTCCTTCCAGCCTGGCTCCACCTCCTACAGCACAGCAAGAAAGCCATGAGTAGATGATGTCACTGATGAGCGTAGCATGCCCGGGATCCCATCACCTTGTAGACACAAGGACATGTAGGGACGATTTCAACCCACGCCACAGGACCAGGGATGTAGGGCTGCGTGCTCCAGGGTGAGCTCCATGATGGCAAGCACAGCAAGCCTCAGTCACTTTGAGAGACAATGGAAAGTTTATCAGGTACATTCTCCAACCATAATGACAGAGCAAAAAGGAAAGAAAATTTGTAAAATTTTTCAGTGTAAATTTGGCAACATTTTTGAATAACCAATAAGAGAAAATTCACAGGAGAAATCAGAACATAGCTCAAGATGAATACAAAAGGAAACTCGGCAGACAGGAGTAATGTCGTGTGCGGGTGGAACCCGGCTGCACACACCGGTGCTGGGGGAGAGAGCCCCATGACGCGCACTGTGAATGGAGAGAAGAAAGTAAATAAATGGCGATAAGAGAAAAGCAAGTATAAATACATTACAAAATAGAGAAAATAAATCACCAAAAATAAAACAACGCAGAAAAAATTTTATAAACTATTGCTTTAAAAGATCAAGTTGACAAATATTTTCTACATGACTTAGAAAAAAACAGAGAAATAAAACTACCAAAAACTCAAATGAAAGAAGGTGTGTAGCTCCCAACCTTACAGAAATAAGAAGGACCCTCAGGGTGAGCTGCTAATATGATGGCCATTTGCTAGAAATGGTGGCAATGCTAACTCTAACTCAAAACAAGTGAAAAATTGAACCCAAGGAAGAGATTTAATTTGCAATGCTTCTGTCCCCTGAACACTGAACCCAAAAGATTACAGTGGTTTCTCCTGAACCTGTAGTGAGGAATGAATGCCAAGTTCTTATGTCTCCCAAACAACAGGCAGTGAAGGAACAGGGATGAACCACTGTAGAGGTCACACGTAGCCTGGCACAAAAGCAACACAACAAAGACAGCGCATGAAAGGGAAACGACAGAGCACCATTTCCTATGACAGGAGGCGCAACAGTCCTTCACAACACTAGTAAGTGAGAAGTAGCCACATGTCTGAAGGAGTGCGAACCATGACCCAGTGGAATTCACCTCAGGAACGCAAGGTGGTCGTCGCATAAGAAAATCAGCCTAATCCCAGACGGAATAGCGTATAACAAGAACTCAAATAGCAATCGGTGCTGGCGAGGCTGTGGGATAAAGGAGCCCTCTTACACTGTTGGTGGGATTGTAAACTGGTACGACCACTACAGGGGCCAATATGGAAATCCCTCAAGAGGCTGAAAATAAATATCCCCTTTGATCCAGCAATACCTCTTCTGGGAATCTTTCCAAAAGAGTTAAAAGCATCATATAAAAGACATACATGTATACCCATGTTCATAGCAGCACAACAAACACTGGCTAAAATGTGGAAGACACCAAAATACCCATCAACAGGCCAATGGATACACAAATTGTGGTTTGTGTACACAATAGAGTACCACTTCCTTATAAAGACAGATAATTTTGAGAATTTTGCAGGTAAATTGAGACAACTTGAGACCATGATGCTCAGTGAAGTCAGTCAGACATGGAAGGTTAAGTATGAAATGGTTTCTCTGATATGAGAAACCCAGAATACAGTCATTTCATCCAACTATATGGGGGAACAGTCGGAGTTGGGTGAGAGAGACAGGGCATGAGGGTCACAAAAGGGAGAGGGGAAGGATTTATAACTCTGATGTATTATATATATGAACAAAATATTCAAGTTCAATGTAAGCATTAAGTATCACATATTAATAAAATGGGAAAACATTTAAAAATCAGTAGAAAAGAAAAAGAAAATCATTCCGAATGCACGTAGGAACAACGGTACAATCATCTCATACAGAGAGAAAAGCCTTAGACAAGTCCATAGTCTGTCCTCAATAAACAAGACAACAAAATAATAAAAATAAAAGGGGACTCTCTCAACCTAACAAAAGCATCAAAATATTAACCTCCATATTTACTAAACCTTATGGCAGCAGATTGAAAGCTTTCTCTGCAATAGTGAGGAAACTGAATAATGCTTGCCTCTGCCAAATCTACTCCACAATGCCTAACAATGCCTTACAGGGAATTCAAAGCACTTAGACATGAAAATGCAGTTAGGCAAAGAAGAGAAATACATGACATCTGCATGGTCTTGCTTATACAGCAGTCTAAGGAATCCCACTGAAAAACTTACCAAGCTAATATCAATTTTTGGTAACATTGAGTTACCCTGCCAGCAAGGTTGAAGAATGTACAAAATCAGTTATGTTTTCTATATTACCAATAAGCAATTTAATAATGTACAAGAAAATTCTTTTTAAAGTAGTATCAAATGAACAACAAAATTAAGGTAAGACTTCCATGTTGAAAACCTCAAACATTTTTAAAAGGAATTAAAAATCTGACTAAGTAAAAACACAACTCATGATCATGGTTCAGAATAGCCAATATTGTTAAATGGGACAAATTCCAAATTTTAAGTGCAAATTAAATTCAGGTCCCATTAAATCATGTATCACATCTTTTTGTCAATATTGGAGAAAAACGTTCTAAAATTCATTTGGTAATACAGGAGATTAAGACTAGCCAACATATGAAATGAGAGAAATATATTTAGAAAATTCACACTTCCAGATTTAAAACTTACTTTTAAAATTACAAGAATCAAGGCTGTGTTACTGGCTCGTGATCAACATAGACCATAGAATTGAGAGTTCAAAACAAACTGCCTATAAATACAATCAAACAATTTTTGACAAGGAGGCCAGACAACTCATGGTACAGTTTGGATCAGCAGTGTCCCCTAAAAACCTCATGTATTTGGATATGGTGAGATAACTGTGGAACTGGGTGCTGTTGGAATTTGGGGCCTGGCTGGAAGGGGCAGACACTTGAGGCTTGACCTGGAGGGATTGTGTCAACTTGTTGAGACTGAGGGCCTCCAGGGCGGAGCTTCCAGGTGTGTGTGACTGACGTGCGGGAGGGGCCCCACCCTGGGTATGGGGGCGCAAATGGTAGCTTGAACTAAGTAAAGACATGAGGGGGAACGTTGTTATAGCTTCTTCCCGAGAAACCTCTGGCCTTGCCTGAGTCTCCAATGCCCACTCTCTCCTTCCTTACTTGCCTTTCTGCCTGTCATATCAAACTAGACCTCTACCATGTGCTTCCACTGTTGCTGGTCACCCATGAACGGCCTTTGTGAGACCTGGTGAAACTGTAAGCTAAAATTTTTCCTCCCTGAAGTTGTGGACCACAGCAACGAATAGGCAAACTAAGACAATTTGCTCTGATAAAAGCCCTTTCAAGAAAATGTCGCTAAGACAATGGGATTTCCACATGCAATAGAACAAAATTGGATCCTTTTCTTAAACTAGACACAAATACTAATTCAAAGTAGACCATGGAACTAAAGGCATGAGCTAAAATTATAAAACTCTAAGAAGAAAAGAGAAGAGTAAATCTTCATCTTGGCTTAAACAATACTTGTGTAAGATGATATTAAAAACACAAGTAAATAAAATATACATGCAAATTGAGTGTATTAAAATTAAAACCTACTGCACCACAAATACTACCAAAAAGTGAAGAAAATGCATTTGTGAATCTCACTCACAGAATAATAAAATGTATTTGTAAATCCTATATCTGATAAATAAATTATACCCAACTCCCTTTCAAATTACCAAGAGAAATACAAATAGCCCAATTTTAAAAAGAGATAATGGGACTTCATACACATTACTCCCAAATACATGGAAACAATGCATACATGTAAAGATGCCCACAGAGATACCATGTTGGCCCGGGAATCCACACCTTAGCATACAATCCAGGGAAGTGTGTTTACAAAAGTCTGTGACCAAATGTTCATAGCAGCAGCCTCATTCATGAGATCCAAAGGGGGAAATGAGCTATGTGTCTATCAAATTATGAATGAATAAAAAGACTGTATATTTACACAATGAATTATTATTTGGCAAAAAAAAAGAAACATTAACACATAACACAACATGGACAAGCCTGGAAAACAACATGCAAACTGCAAGGAGGCAAGCACAGAGGACCATGCATTGCATGATTTCATTGGCACACAGGCCCAAAACTGGCATGTTTGGAGACTAAGTGGACGAGTGTGCAAGAAAGGGAGGGTAGTGACTGGCCACGGCGAGGCGATGATGAAATGGGACCTTCGGCGGTAGTGATGGTCATGTGTACTCTGCAAGCACCCAGGGCACGCTAGACTGCATTCACAAAGTAAATTTGATTGCATGTATTTTAGGTCCAAATCATTGTGTTGTACAACACACAGACATACACACACACACACACACACACACACACACACACACACACACACACAAATTAAGATGGTGACAAACTGGGACAAACTGACAGACCCACCATGTTTGATAATCCCTTATCCTCACCGCCATTACGTAGCTATAACCTACCTACTTAGTTACTGAAAGCCCTGACTACAACTGTAACTATGTTAACAACTACACTCTTCATGTAGCACATTAGACTTCTTGACCTGTTCACGCTATGTATTTTCTACTTTGTATCCTTTAAATACATAATACATACAAAATAAATTGTATATTTTGCAAGTGACTAATATAGGAAGTAAATTATAGCTCAATAATATACTTTAAATGATATTTAAAAGGTTTTAAACAACATTATGCTAAAAAATTGATAATTTTAGATGACATGGACAAATGACTATATCCAAATAGACACAAGGTGAAACAGAAAATCTGAATTAAAAATAGGAAAAGATAAAGACTGTTGGGCCTCTAAATAAAAAAATTCATTTAAAAAACTATAAGAAATCTATAAAATCTATAAGAAAAACCTAGCCCCAGATGGTTTCACTGATTAATTCCACAAAATTAGGAAGAATTAATACCAACAGTTTACAGACTCTTTTATGGAAAAATGAGTGGGAATATCCCTCACTCATCTTTATGATCCCTATGTAATGCTGGTACCAAACTGGAAGAACATATTTTTAAAAGATAATTAATGATTGCTGTTATGTAAGAACTTAATGCAGAAATTCTGCGTAAAATAATGCATCAGGAGACTGAGTTGAATGAAATTGTTAAAGCATAATGCATGATCAAAGTTTAAGACAAAAACACAATAGTTAAAGTCTAAAAAGAACCAGGTGTGCCAGAATAGGAAAGAAAATAAATCACGTTATCATTTTTTAAAAATTCAGAAAAGCTGCTTAATAAACTTCAATAGAGTGATCTTCAAATGAAAAGAAAAATTGTAGCAAGCAACTTGAAAAATGTGAGTACTTAAACGATAGACTGACAGATAAAACAAGGAGACAGACAGACAGAGGGTCGGAGAGACAGCATGGACTCCCTGCCCTGGGACTCCTCTGGCCTGGGGCTCTCAGACTCCCCCAGACAACCTCACAAACAGCTTCAGGGCTTGCTAACGTCACCAGATGCTGGGTCCCATCTCTGGAATTCACGTTTGTGCTGGTCTGAGGGTCACGCTATGACACTTGTATCGAGCATAAATGCCACCGGAGTTATGAGTGAGTGACGGGTCAGGTAGCCACCTGCATGAAGTGTGTCCAGCTAGTCACTTCCCCACATCTTCAGGGGTAAGTACATGATTCTAGCTTTCTATTTTTTGAATCTGTGATTCTATTTTTATAGGACAACATTTTTTGTCAGTTACACAAAATATTTTCATAATTTTTTCTTCTATGTTTGTAGTTTTGTAGTTTTTCTTAGTCCTAATCTCTGTTTTTTCTTAACTGATCTTGCAAATGTCATTTACTTCTCTGGTCTTTAAAAATAAACAAAAGCATATTTCACTAGCATTGTTATAGCTTACATTTACTTAAGGTTTTTTCCTCAAATCAATTTTCTGTTTTCTTGCTCTTGATTCCTTTATCTCCAGTCTCTCTCTCTCTTTAATAATGAAGATCTCTTCCTTTAATATTTTTTTTTGAGGCAAGGTGTCAGTAAGTTGCCAAGTTGCCCAGGGTTTGAACTTGCACTCTTCCTGCCTCAGCCTCCCAGAGTGCTGTGACTGAACTGTGCTGCACCGCTTGAAGCTCTAAATTTGTGTCAGGCTCATTGATTTCTAGATACAGTCACCCCTCCCTGTGTCTGTATGTGTGTATTCAAGAAATCATGCACCATGAATGCTTGAAAAACATTATTTTTGTATGAACACCACAGACTTACTTCTTATAATTCCCTAAGCAGTACAGTTACATCACTACTTACACAACAGAGACAGTGTATAAGGTGTTAGTAGGTGTTGGTAGAGTTAGTATGCAAGTGTCAAACAGTGTTTTACATGAGGGGGACTTCAACATCCATGGATTGGGCATTTGAGAAGGGGTTCCAGAACCAGCTCCCCCCAGGGACACCACAGGACAACTGTCTTCAGCCATTTATCTGTTACTTCCTCTTTGAATTCCCTGGTCCCACAGACATCTTTCTTTGGGCTGACAGAAAGTCATCTCGACTACGCTGTGGTCTAGTGAGTTTTCAGGGTTTCTCTGCTTTTGTTTCCAACATTGCAAATGAGAGATAATGCCTCCCACCCCCAATCTGATTAATTTTGTTCCACTGATAAGCTGTTTTCACTGCCTAGACACATGCATGGAACTTTCTTTTCATCTTCGGGCTTCAGAAATTTACCAGGATAGGCTTCCGTATTGCCTGGAACCCAGTCTTTTCAATCAGTGAGTAGTTTTCCTTCAGTTCGATGGAACTGTCCTGTGACGTATTTGGCCCCGCCCTCTTCCCCCTCTGCGCCTGCGCAGCGCTCACTACCTGCATGCTGGATCTCAAGATCACACCTCTAGGGCTCCCCTTTGCTCTCACCTGCTTTCCACGTCTTTCTATCTCCTTTGTTTTGTTTTTTGTTTTTCTGAGATCAGAAATCCTGCTTCTCCTTGACCTTCCGGGTCCCGTGCAGTTCTTGCCTGCCATGCCAGAGAACAGTCATGAAGAAATGAGAAAGGAGCCCCCGGGGCCCTGCAGTTCCTTGAAGGCCAGGGTCCTCTGACAGCCCTGTTAGAAACACAACATAAACGTATCACATACAAATGTACACATGCAGCATACCAAACTCATGGCTTACTTGCACACACAGACACAGTCATACATGCAACATAACAAACCACATCTGCATGCACATGTACATACACATGCAGACACACTTATATATGCAACATAGCAAATGCATATCTGCATTCATTTGTACGTACACACACACACACACACACACACACACACACACACACACACACTCCTCTGCCTTCCACAAGGAGATTCTGGCTTTCTGAAATCCTAGCTCCATCCCTGAGACCTTGTCCTCACCCCAGGATATGGCTGCAGGTCCCAACTTGTCCACAGAGGTGACAGAGAGACTGGCTGACACCAGTGTCTACCTTCCTAGCCTGGCCAGCGTGGACAATAGAGCTCCCTCTCCCTGCAGCCCATGGCCAGCTGCCTTTCAACCTGGACTGGCCTCCGTGATCACCACTGGTTATACTGCAAGATCTGGGTGAGCCAGCTGGGTAATACCCTGGCCTCCCAGAACCGGAATCTAGCAGCCACTCACCCAGGCCACCTCCCTCTCAGGGAATTTACTCCTGAACAGAAGGGAATCACACCAAGATTCCCCACAGAGATGCCCCAGGTGGTCCTTTCACAAGCTGTGGAAGGAGGGAGGGATGAAGGGAGATCTCAGAATTGAGCAGGGAGAAACAGGGCTGAAATGCAGCACAGCTGAAATGCTGAAAACAGGTAATCCCTGGCCTTCTGTGTAACGTGCCCTGGCTTCATTGTGCTTAGAATCTCCTAATGTACGTGGCACTTGTTCTGTGCCTGGTACACACCGACAGGTGGCCCACCTTGTCTCCCTTTGCCCTTAACTACAGCCTACAATTAAGCTGACACTGCCTCTATCTTGCAGATGAGTAACTGGAAGATGGGTCTTCATCTGCCCCAGCTTCAATGACTCCATTTCTTCCCTAGACAGCATTGAAACTAGACCTGCCTGTAGGAAACCTGGAATCTGGGATACCTTCATGCCCTAAGCAGAAACTCCCAGCTAAGCTAAGTGGGTAGGCTCAGGGCACATTTGGTTTTCTCAAATATCTGTGATTTTCTTGACTACCCTGCTGGCTTATACGTTTTCTGACCCCTTTATCTTTCTAAAATACTCTAGTGACTATCATCCTGCAGTGTCTACTAGCCAGAGAGTAAGGAGGCTTTAGTGTCAACTGTCAGGAGGACAAACTAGAAGCCAGATTGGTGGGCTGGTATTTTGTGCACAACCTCACTGCTGGAGGACTCACGCCACGGCAGGGAACAGGTCTGAGTCCAGGCCCGATCCCTGCCCCTTACACTTGGCCTGGCTTCCTTCCATTTACAACCATAAGCAGACAGGGCAGCTCCCAGTCCAGTTCAGCACACACCAGCTGACCTACTCTTCAAACTGGTGTTTGCAGCTTCCAACTACGGCTATTTAACTCTCAGCTTGATGGGCTGGTTCTGAGGCTTTCTGAAAGTCTCCGGCTCCTACACTGGGATTAGAAGCCTGACCTGGCCGGGCTCAGGTCACCAGGAATGTCATTTCTAGGTAGGACACCCACAAATGCACCTACCTGCAAAGAGTTTCCACTGCAAATGTCAACACCTGCCAATCTAGCTCATTTCAAAAATGCACATGCAGGCAAAAGACAAATTCAGCTGCCTTGCTTAGCTTTTCTTTTCCCCCCCCTATTTTTATTAATATACAAATGTAACACATAGTATTTACAGCGAATTTGGGTGTTTTGTACACATATGTATCATATCGACTTTACAATCCCTTCCCATTTTCTATCCCCTCCTGTCCCTTCCCCCGACTCCGGCTATCGCTTCATATGGTTCCAAAGAATGTCTGTGTTCTGGGTTTTCCAAGTCAGAGAAACCATACAGTGCTTAACATATTAATCTTCCGCACCTACGTATCTCACTTCAGTCAGCACTCTGACTCAGCTCCTATTCCTCGAATGGGTTCGCAGTAGTTAACTCTTGATGCCTCTTCTCTGAATCCAACCAGTCCCTTTATTGGGATATTTACCAAAAGTTTTTTTTCTATATTTTTGCTATGTCTTTCTTGTTATTGTTAAACCTGGCCTTACCCACCAGTTCACATTAGAAAATAACTACAAGCATGTAGTTCAAAAGACTAGTAAATTTGGGAAAGAAGAAGAAAAAAATTTTAATTTCAAATGCCCTAGCGGAATATTGGAACATGCATACTTGTATATTCACAGGGTTATCTTTACACCAATCTGTTTCCTTAGAATAAATTTTCATCAGTGACCTAATAAATGAATTGCTACAATAAAACAAAGTTAAAACTATATCACATTGCTACATTAGATGAACTTATATCTATACCACATAAATATACTTAAAGTCACAGATATGAAGGCAAATTTAGTCATTTCAGAATTTTTTAACTTTCATAACTTATTTACTCATATTTCACTGATTACTAACATAATTTTTTCTCAGCTCATTCTCCTCTAGCTGTTGTTGCTTTTGCTCTGGGGCCACTGGTGTCTCTGTTATCCCCTTCATTTTCTAAGTTTCCTTTAAGTATTCTCTGCAATACTGGCTCAGTGGCTGCAAATTCCTTTGAGCTGTTTCTGTCATGGAAAGTTTTAAGTTCTCTCTTTAACTTAAGAGTTAATTTTGCTGGATATAGCAGTCTTGGTTGGAATTTATATTCTTTTAGTGCTTGGATGACATTGCTCCATGATCTCCTTGCTTTTGGAGTTTGGATTGAGAAGTCTGCAGTCATCCCGATGGGCTTATCTTTGTAGGTCACCTTCTGTTTTTCTCTTACCACTTTTAGTATTTTCTCTTTGTGTTGGGTTTCTAGAATTTTAATTATGATGTGTTGTGATGAGGATCTCTTCTGATCAAAGTTGTTTGGTGTTCTATATGCCTGCAATAATTCCATGTTCATCTCTTTTCTTAGATATGGGAAATTTTCTTTCATTATTTCATTAAACGTGTCCTTTAAGCCTTTTTTTTTTTTTGTCCTCAGTCTTCTCCTGGATTCCCATAATTCTGAGGTTGTTTCTCCTTGAATCATCTATCAGCCGTTGTACTGATTCGCTTTCTTTCTTATTTACTTTCTGTTCTTCATGGCCTGTATGTTGCAGCTCAGTCACTTTATTTTCTAGGTCTGACATTCTATTCTGAAGTTGTTTAAAGTGGTTGTTTATTATTTCCTGTGTGTTTTTCATTTCCTGAATATCTGCATTCAATTTTTCTATATCTCTGTTGTGTTCTTCTCTAATTTCTTGTATTGCCTTCATTATCTTCTGATATATTTCTTCTTTAGTCTCCTCTAGTTGCTTTTCAAGGCTTGCTATTTACTTAGCTATGTGTTGGTGTAGCTCTCGCACTGTCTGTTTTATTTCCTGCTTTGATTCCTGCTTTACTGCACTGATTATCTAAGCCCAGAAGTTACCAACATTTTTTCCCTTTTCTTTGGGTTCTGCAATTTCAGTATCCCTGGTACCATCTTCTGGAGTGTCAGGTCTTTTTGTATGAGATTTGTTACCATGTTTCCCCTACCTCTGACTGTCTCTGGTGTGCAGGAAAGAAAATGGCTCCTGCTGATGTTACTGCCTGAGACGGCTGCTGAGCCTTGTTTCTGATCTGGGATTCCATGGCCTTTTCTAGGGGAGCGCACACTGCATTTGTAGTACTCACCCCCACGGGTTGGTGTTTCGGAGGCTGGGCCCGCCAGCTGCCAACAATTCCCAGTTCTCTGGATCCGTGCTTACCTCCGGCTGAGGTTCTGGCCTCCAGACCTACTTCCATCTGGTCTGTGGGTGCCGGCAGCTCGGGGGCCGCGGTGAGTCAGCTGCATCTTTCCTCCTCTTCCGATGTGACTTCAGGATTTCTGACCCTCCCGCAGCCTCCTCTCCATTTTTGTGTGCTCCATCCTCTCCCAGCTCCATCAGATGTTCAGGTCCCCACGAGCTTTCCTCTGTCCTCAACTGCCTGTGGCTCCAGCTGTTTGCAGCCGGCTGTGGCAGCTTCCTAGGCCGTGGGGATTTTTTTTTCCTCTACTTTCCATGATTCTTCGGAATTTCTGGCCTCCCGCTGGTCTTTCAGTTTTGGGGGATGCTCCTCTCTTTCCTAGCTACACCAAACACACTTTTTCTAACCAAATTCTTGACTTTTTAAGTGAGTTGCTGAGGAGACATTGTGCAGCACTGTTACTCAGCCACCATCTTGACCAGAAGTCCCCTTGCTTAGCTTTTCAGTTGAGAGTCATTAGAAGTGAGCTGGACACAGTCCTTCTTCTGTGCTCTAGACACCAGAACTGGCCAAAGTGTCAATGCCCCCATCACCATACAAGCACAGTCACTAGAATGGGACCTTCCACTGTAACCAGTGTATAGGGATTCTCCTGTCGCCCTTGCAGCACACAAATAACAAACCAGTACAGAATTGATAACCACCGACAGCCCTGTTAGCCCACTAATGTCTTGTTAGAAATGAATCCACACACACACGCACACACACTGACTTGGGCCAGCACGCGCCTCGCACCAGAAGCCCTCCAGCTCTTTGCGCCAGCTCTACCCATCACTTATTGTGTGACTCAGCTTCCTAGATGATGACTAATGCCAACTGGTGTCCCATTGTCCGGGGCATCAAGATTGTCTATTAGTGCAAGATTAACATAGAGAAAGGAAAAAAGTAGGCACATTTCACTAATTGAAAAGAGAGATGCTAAAACCTGAGGGATGGCTGGGCCCGTGCTCATGGCTGCCTCTTGTTTTTCCTGGAGCACATATGCTGATGATGCGTGAGAAGGCTTGGGGTTCAATTAAGTGTCAACCCTGGAAGCAAACTGGCTTTATAAGAAAGGCAACAAATAATCTATAGTGGCTTAATGTAAAGCCATAGCACTTTACTCGTAGCAGAAGGCTGTCTCCTCTTGCATGCTTGCCTGAGCAACCTGGAGCTGGATCTACAGCAGGGTATTTTTTGAAAGTCTTTATGATTTGAATTTTTTTGAGCAGATGAAGAAGAAAGCACGTAAGCGATGGCATAGTGCAG
Organism: Ctenodactylus gundi; assembly: GCA_004027205.1. Classification (NCBI taxonomy): domain Eukaryota; kingdom Metazoa; phylum Chordata; class Mammalia; order Rodentia; family Ctenodactylidae; genus Ctenodactylus; species Ctenodactylus gundi. Next base: position 45,876 of record PVKB01006222.1, on the reverse strand, counting down.
TGGGAGCCCAGGCAGAAAATCACACCTATAATGAATGCATCAGGCTAACAGACCATCTGTGAAGTGACGCCAAGATTCAAATGAAATAGTTTCTTGGCACACTGCGCAAATTTGCTGGTGTTTTTCTGCCTGAGGCCAGCTACCCTACTGGGTTTATTTTTTCAATTTCTCTTGAGTAATTAATGTGTATGATTGCAAACTCCTTAACTATAAAGGCACTTTTTAGTCAGAGGTCATTCTTGTTCATGTCCTGGATTAAAGAAACCCCTGTACCCAGTTATCTCCCTAATGAAGGAACTAACAATGTCAGCAGGTGATTGAAGCTGTCCTGGGAAGTATGACGAATAACACCAGAATCAAATTGCCCAATGTCCCTTTCTTGCCCCACCAAGGATTGGGGCTCGTCTGCTAGGATTTCCCAAGACCAGGAAAGGAGAATTCCTAACCCTGGAATATTCAGGGGCTGTGAAGACAGGAGCATCCATGAATATGGCTCCCTAGGGTCACATCCTGTTAGTGACTATGTTAGTTAATGCTTTGTTGTGGAACACAGTACCTAACACCCATAACTTAATAAAGGAAAGATTTATTTTAGTTCAAGGTTTCAGAAGGTCTCAGTCTATACATGGGCAGCTGACAATTGTGGAAGCCCTTGGCAGAGGCCTCACTAGAGAAAAGCTGTACTCTGCCCTGGCATGAGGCCTCCAGCAGTGAAGTTGTGCACAAACCAGCCCACCAATCTGGCTTCTAGTTTGTCCTCCTGAAAGTTGACACTAACACCAGGAAGCAGAGAAAGCAAGGAAGGGCAGGCTAGCATATATCCTTCCAGGTCATGTGCCAGTGGCCTGCCACTCCCCAGTCAAGCCACAGTGATTCACCCCTCCTGACCATACCCCACCTCTTAACGGCAGAGGAAATCAGTGGATTAATGCCCATGATTGATGCTTACAAACACAAGACTTTTGGGGACATTCCAGACCCAAACTATAATAGTGAATAAAAAATTACTGAAGAAGGCCTCAGGTAACGAGGGTGTTTTCCCGGACCAAGTGGGATACATCTGTTCTTGGGCCAGCACGCGCTTGGTCCGTCCACCTCCAGCACAGCTGAGCTGTCTTATATGAATGCCATTTGAGACTGTGGCCACCATTGCTGGCAGCTGTTCTAACTTGCTATACCACGGTCTCTTCTTTGGGACTTAGGTCCTTCTCCAAGATCATTGAGGTAGCCTACTGACCCTGCGCTGTGATTTCATCATTGTTTGTCCCCTCCAAGTCTCATGGTCAAGTTTAATCCTCACTGTGAGGCCTAACAGGATAGAAAATCTACCTGTGGTGTTCAGAGGTGACGTGTGGGAGGGGATTCAGATTAGATAGGGTCACTCTGGAGACTCCCCAGGATTGAGACCTGCTGGTTTTAAAAGAAGTAAGAAGACCAGAGCGCACACACACACACACACACACACACACACACACACACACAATTACATGCACACACATTCTCTTTCTGCTCCATTCTCCTGAATACAGTAAAAATTTCAGATATACATAAATATAAATATATATATATATATATATATATATATATAGCTCATGCAGTTAAGCATAAATAATATAAATATGTATCTATACACACATATGAGTTGTATAAATGTATATATATATATATATATATATATATATATATATATATATATATATTTGCTGTTGGAAAGATTTAGAAAAATAAATCTGGGGAGGTGACGGCTATGTTGTCATGCCCCCTGGAAAAGTCCACCTGCGAAGAGAAGAGAAGCAATGCAGAGTGGAGAGACTGAGATCAGGAGAGGCAAGAGGACCGAGCAGCAGGACCCCTCCCCCTGCCTCCGGGCCTCGGTTGTGGATCTAAGCCCCTTGAAGGCTCAGTCACATGGCAAGAGGTCCTGTCTGCGACTTCATTTTGTGAAGAGGTCTGGTTCCCCAGGAGACCACCAGCAAGTTGCTGAGTAGTAGGAAGCAGAGAGAGGCAGACAAGACAATAACTCAGCTGTGTGCCAGGTGGCAACTCAGTCCAGCATCAAGAAAGAAAGTCAACGTCTTAGAGGCAAAACCCCAGGCAGAAGCTCAGAGATAGGAGCTCAGCAAGGAAGATCAAGACAGAAATCAATGTGGTCATGTGTGGGTCACCTGTACAAGGTGGGTGCTGCCTGCAGCTGGCTTCAGAGGGCCCAGGGAGGGGGGTCTGGAAGGCTGAGCACACAGGGCCAAGTCTAGAGTGGGAAGAGAGGGTGGGGACACCTGGGCCTTTGGGGCCCTGCGACACCAAACTCACGAAGTCAACTCTTCAACAAGCCTTCAAATGAAACGCAGGCACTCCTCAGGAGCACAGCTGTTAACATCTGGAAATAATGTTCCATGATTTAAGAAATAGTGTGATGTGAGGCAATCACTGGTCCACATCCCACTTTTCCCTGGACTGCCTGCTCCAGAGAGCCGCAAAAGGTTCTCATGAGGGCAGACAAGCCTGTTATGGCAGCCTCGACTCCAGAGCATCAAAGGATATTTCACAGCACATCTGAGATTATACTGAGCATAAAGCTTACCCACCATGAGGAAGCACAGCCCTGAGGAGATGGCCACTCCCTGTCCATAGGAGATCAATGATTCTGGTACCTGAGAAGCTGCGGACTCCAGAGAAGTGGGTGTCTGTAAGCTCCCTGCTCCCTAGCGTGGAGCTCAGGCAGGGAGAGGAATGCATAGATGCACAGCGTGGCTATCGCAAAGCAGAGGAAACCCGTGGACTGGGAACCCGTACACCTGGGTCTGGCACACACCTAGATGGCCTTATGCGAACCGGAAGTGGTGCCCTCCATGGAGAGCCCTTGGCACCAGAAAAGAGAGGTTGCCACAAATCACCCACACTTGCCAGACAAACACAAACTGACATACACTATTCTCCTAGTGGGTACTTTACTGTGGGGACACTTCCAGAAAGTACCATCCTGCGCACTGTGGAGGAGACACGGTGACTTGTGGGAGTTGGGAGCCTGGTGAGGAATCTGTGCCCCTGGTTAGACGATGCTTACCTCCGAGGGTGCACAGTCAGGTGGTACTCATGCCTGAGGGTGCGGGGATGCTCTTAGGTGGCACTCGCCTCTCAGCATGTGCCGGCACAGTTAGCACTCTTGTGTTCCTATGCGGAGTTGAACAGACGAGAATGGCCTTCTGGGAGGCACCATCACACGGGACAGGTCAGGGCTCCAGAATCACCTTAGACAAGAATCTAATCTCCTGCCTCCAAAGCCATTTTCAGTTTTCTCACATATGAATCCCTGGCAATCACAGCAACTTTATGAGTTGGGGTGAGGATTAAATTAAAAGAGGCAGTTTTCTGTGGATTCCTAAGCAAGTTTGGATTCTAATCATTAAAGCCTTCAGAGGACCTGGAGGGCAGTCATGCCACACAGCGGCCAAGGCTGAGCCTGGCAGATGGCTGCACACAGCTGGAGCGTGGATGTCTAGGACAGGTGTGCAGTGGGAGCATTGCTCCGATAGCCCACACCCCTCCTGGAAAGTCAGATCATCCCAGAGTGCCGTCCCACTGGCCTGTGCCGAGCTCGGAAAGCCAGGCTCAGCCACAGCCAGAGCAAGGTGGCAGCAGTCAGCTGCTGAGGGAGGCTTCCAGATCCCCAACGACGTAGCAGCCCCTGGACTCCCATGTAGGCCAGGTGAGACTCCAGCAAGAACAGGTCCCTTCTCATAGGACGGTGAAGTGGTCACCCCCTAGCCCTCATCTCGAAGGACTCAGAAAACTTTCCAGGGGAAATATATCCCTTGCAGTCTGCAGGTGGGGACCAGTGGCCAGGCCATTCTGGCCTGTCACGGTACCCAAGGGGCTTCCTTCCAGCCATCAGCCAGGCCTAGAAGCTGACCCCTGGGGAATTCCCAGCCCTTACAAACAACAGGGTGATGTTAGCCCAAGAAGATCATTCACCATGGTGGGGTTGTCCAAGGTACAACTGCCAGAGGCAGCAACATCCTCTGGTCTTAGGGGACACGTGCCTGGGCTCCGTCTACCCACAGCCGCACAGCCTGAAATCTTGCCGCTCTGGGAAGAGCTCACGCTTACAGTGTCTGACTCTGCAGCCCAGAACTGGCTGCCCTTGCCTCCATCGTTGGCAGGGAGGTGGTTTGGCTTGCTTTGACATGCTGTCTCCGGAAAATCAGCCCTCTGGGCCGAGGCTACTGGGCATGTTCTGTGAGACGCCGTCGCTCTGGGGCTCCATGAGGATGCCTGCCAGGCTCCTGGGTCTTGGTGCTGGAGTGACGTCAAGGGGACAAGCGCCTTTCAGCTCTGATCCGGGGTTGGGGCTTTCATTTGCGTAGGGAACACTGTGAAGAGCAACAGAGAGGAAGGAGCTGGAGTTGGGGACAAACTCTGACTGAGGCGTCAAAGTGTGCTTCGCAGTCCCGCTCTGCCAAGTAGCTATGCGTCCTGGTAAAAGTACTTCCCCTCTGTGCGCCTGGCTTCCCACTCAGAACCACGTGGGCAGAACAGCCTACCTCATGAGCTCAGAAGAGTAAATTACTGTGCCAGGCGTGCTTCTGCTTCCCCTACACAAGTGCTCAGTAAGTTATCCCTACTACCGTAAGTTCCTTTTCTCATTTTTTTCCTCCTCCACTCCTGTACCTCTTCCTCCTCCTCCTCCTCCTCCTTCCCTGTGGCTGGGGTGGTAGTGCTAGCAGTCACATCAGACGGGGCACCATTCCTCTCCAGTGGCCTCCCTGTGCTGCTTCCGTTCTGCCACTTGGCACCCGCCTCAGCCCCTGCATACTCAGGCCATAATCAAGCCACCAGACCAAGGTTGGAGTCCTGGCAACTGCAGCTAACTTGCTGCTGACTTTCTTACAGGTGAACATATGAGTTACACGGTGTCTAAGACTTCCCTGCTCTGATAGACTTGAGTGGGCCTGCACAGTTGTGTACCACGACCTGGAGCAATTGCTGGGTGACCCTTCACAGACCGAAGCCTGCAGACACCAACATCGTCATACTTACCAAACATTTGAAACCCACACGTGCTAAGTCACAGCCACTTCTGACCTCAAGTACCTCTCTAACAAGGTGCCAGAGTAGCTAACTAACTGCCTTACTGAGCGACTTTTATGGAAATTCATTGTTCTGTCCCCACTTTCTGTCTCTTTCTAACAGCTACCTCCTTCATATTTTCATAGAAAACACAAGCTCTCTTGCCACAGACTAAACACAGTTCATTGCAGGGCTGGACCTTACAGTTTTTCTTACTGAGCTTGAGCAACATGCAATTATTTTTGTCTTATTTTTTATTGAAATTCTGCTTTATTATTATTTTTCCCCATTTTATTTAAGGTTTACAATGAAGTTGAGTATTTTGTGCACATACGTATTTTGTCAAGGTGACAAGGACTGTCCCTCTCTTCTATTGTCCCTCCCCCTACCTACCCCTTTCTCCTCCCCACCCTATCCCCCTGCTTCACTTTGTTTTTCACCTTAAGTTTCATGAGATAGTTGTAATCTGGGTCTCGCATATCAGAGAGACCATTCGATGTTTCACCTTCTGCTTCTGACTCACTTCACTAAGCATGATGTTCTCTAGTTCCTTCCATTTGACTGCAAAAGCCTCCACGCTATTGGACTTCATTGATGCATAATATTCCATTGTGTATAAATGCCACATTTTGTGTATCCACTGGTCTGTTGATGGGTATTTTGGTGACTTCCATATTTTAGCCATTGTTAGTTGTGCTGCTATGAACATGGGTATACATATATCTCTGTTGTGTGTTGTTTGAGCCTCTTTTGGATATATTTCCAGGAGGGGTGTCTCTGGATTGAAGGGGATATTTATTTCCATACTTTTGAGAGATCTCCATATTGCTTTCCACAGTGATTGTAAGAATTTACATTCCCACCAGCAGTGCAGGAGGGTTCCTTTCTTCCCACAGCCTCGCCAGCTTTGATTGCTATTTGACTTGTTGATATAGGTCATTCTCTGGAGTGAGATGGTATCTTAGTATTGTTTTGATTTGCATTTCTCTTATGGCTAGAAATGTTGAACATCTCTTCATGTATCTATTGGCCATTTGAACTTCTTCCTGAGTGAACTGCCTCTTCATTTTACTTGCCCACTTTTCAAGAGGATCCTTTCTGTAGGTAGGCTTACTTTTCTTCAGCTCCCTGTATTTTCTAGTTATAAGCTTCCTATCTGAGATGTTGGTGGTAAATATTTTTTCCCAGTCTGTTGGTTCACTTTTTACAATGTTCATAGTTTCCTTTGCTGTACAGAAACTTTTTAATTTGACAAGATCCCATTGGTTGATAGTGGGGATAATTTCTTTTGTTCTTGGTGTCTTGTCTAGAAACTCTCTGCCTATCCCAATGTCTTTTAGATATTTGCCTATTTTGTCTTCTAGAAGGTTTAGTGTTTCATTTTTCATGTCTAGGTCTTTAATCCACTTTGATTTGATTTTGGTGCATGGTGATAGGTGTGTGACTACATTCATTCTTCTGCATGTGGATGTCCAGTTTTCCCAGCACCATTTGTTGAGCAGGCTGTCTTTTTTCCATTGTATGCATTTGGCCCTTTTGCCAAAGATTAGGTAATTGAGGGTATTTTGGTTTGTTTCTGCATCCTCAATTCTGTTTCACTGGTCTATCTGTCTATTTTTTATGCCAGTACCAAATTGTTTTTACAACTACAGCTTTATAGTACAGCCTGATGTCTGGGACTTTAATGCCTCCTGCTTTGGTCTTGTTGCTCAGGATTGCTTTTGCTCTTCTTGGTCTCTTTTGGTTCCATATGAATTTAAGAATTGTTGTTTCAAGTTCTTTGAAGAAACTTGTATTTTGGTAGGAATTGTATTAAATCTATATATCAATTTTGGTGGTATAGTCATTTTGACTATATTTATTTTGCCTATCCAATAGCAGGGGATCCCTTTCCATTTTCTAATGTCTCCTTTAACGTCTTTCTTCAATGTAATGTAGTTTTCTTTATATAGGTCCTTCACTTCCTTGGTTAGGTATACAGAGTCCAACAAGCAATCAGGAAGATCATGCACCATGATCAAGTGGGCTTCATTCCTGAGATGCAAGGTTGATTCAACATATGAAAATCAATCAATGTAATGCACCATGTCAACAAATACGAAAACAAAAACCAAATGATCATCTCTATTGATGCAGAAAAAGCCTTTGACAAAATCCAGCACCACTTCATGATAAAAACACTGAGAAAAATAGGTATAGAAGGGCCCTACCTAAAACTCATGGAAGCCATATATGCTAAGCCTACTGCAAATACCACAGCAAATGGAGAAAAATTGACATCGTTCCCTCTCAAATAGGGAACAAGACAAGACTGCCCACTTTCACCACTCTTTTTCAACATAGTGCTTGAAACACTGGCCATAGCAATCAGACAAGAAAATGAAATATAGGGAATTTGCATCAGAAAGGAGGAGGTCAAACTCTCCTTATTTGCAGATGATATGATTATCTACATGGAAGACCCTAAAAACTCCACTACAAAACTCCTGGAAATAATAAAAAAAAATTTAGCCAAGTCACAGGCTTGGAAAAACAATTCCATTCTCAGTAGCTCAGCAAAAAGTTAAATATCTAGGAGTATATCTGCTTTATTATTTGAAGTTGTAATTTGAATAATATTGAACATGGAGAAGGCAGCAACGACTCAAAAGCATAGAGATCAAAAATCATACAATAATCAAAAAGATTTTCAAATGAATCTCAGACTTCAATACATTGGAGGATATGCCATTCAGAACTTTAAAAAATATATTGTGTGCAATTTTAGCTTTCTTCTTGTCTTAATATATATATATATATATATATATATGTGTGTGTGTGTGTGTGTGTGTGTGTGTGTGTGTGTGTGTGTGTGTGTTTTTTTACAAGCATGAATTCCAAATTCTCTGACACATTAGAGACATGGAGTTTGGGGAATCAATAGGCATATATGTCCACCCCTTTTTCAGAGGGTCTCCCCTTTTTTGCCTTCCCTAGCTGGCCATTTCCCCCTTTTTCCCTGTCACTCATGTTGGGGCCTTTTTATGCCATTATTGTGTGGATTTCCTAAGAGGGGCACCGATCCATTGTCAGTCTTTTGTGTTTGGCCAATTTCATTAAGCATTGTTGATTCAGTTTCAAGGTGGCCCCATTTTGGTTAAAAAGTTTCATACATGTCTCTCTTTATGGTTGTACAGTATTCCATTGTGTATAGGTACCACCGAAGAGGAAGTGCAAATGGCCAACAAGAGCATGAAGAAGTGATCTTCATCGCTGGCCATCAGAGAAATGCAAATAAAAACAACGCTGAGGCTTCACTCATTCCAGTAAGAATAACCTACATCAAGAACTCAAAAGAAAACAATAATTGTTGGTGAAGCTATGGGGAAAAAAGGAGCTCTACCCCACTGCTGGTGGGAATGCAAGCTGGCACAACCATTATGGAAAGCAGTCTGGAGATTCGTGAGAAAACTGAAGCTGGAAAGTCTACTCGATCCAGCTACAGCTCTATTGGGCATGTTCGCCACATGCAATTCTATGCCCAGGCAATGTGCACGGCACCTGGGATCCGCCTGGGGCTTCACTCCCACCACATGGCATGGGAAAACGCTTAATCTCTCTGTGCTGAAGTCTCCTCACCTGTAAATTGCAGTGAAAATAGAATCGCTTTAATAATTACATGAGTTAATACCTGGAAATCAGTTAGAACAGTGTCTGACAGCATTCCACTAGAGGCAGCCACTCTGTCTCTGCAGAAGCTAGGCCACCAAATACCAGCACCGAATCACAGAAATCTCAGCCGAGGGAAGTGCAGTCCCGGGGGAGATGAGCCCCTCCACGGGTACCGTGGCTTGGCCCTGGAATGTTCCCCTGAAGCCTCAGGTGTTTAGATGCTATGGATCATCTGTGGAGCCATGTGCTGTTGGGAGATGGGGGCTGCCCTGGGGGTGGATTATGGGTGTGTGGTGGGTTATAGGTGTGCATCAGCTATGTGGCAGATTATAGATAACAGGCAGTGGGTAGATTAGGGGCTTACATCTATGAGGGGTGGAACACGGAGGCCAGACCCAGAAGAGACAGACCACTACTACAACAGGGCCTGGAAAGGTATGTGCTCATTCCTTCCTTCCTTCCTTCCTTCCTTCCTTCCTTCCTTCCTTCCTTCCTTCCTTCTGGGGCTTGGCTTCCTGTTTGAACTGCTATGAGGAGCTGCTTCCACCTTCACCTCTGCCACGTGTTTCACTGGTGCCAGCTGCCCATGAATGAACTGTGACCTTCCAAAACTGTGAGCTAAAATACATTTTTCCTCCTTTAATTTGTGTATTTTGGGTACTGAGTCACAATAACTAAGACGGAAGACAAGGGAACCAGGGCTCATTGTGTAAGTCAACTTTAGTGGAGTTTTGCTTTACCCAGGTAACCACACACTTCTTCGGTCATGTTTCTATGGGGGCCTAGGACTTCTTACCACGCGGAGGACAATGTAAGAACTAGGCAATCACTACAAAACCCAGGCTGCACTCACAAGCCTCCAAGAGAGCGGGCTCTGCTGCCTCCCAGACCAGGGTGCCCTCCATGTGTCAGTGGCAACAGGGGCAAGATAAACCACAGCACCAGTCTTAGAATGATGGCTCAGCCGCCTCTGCAGGAGAAGCAAAGGATTCCTGAGCAAATGGTTGCGTGGATCCTGCAGACTCAGGAAAATCCTGTTGTTCACAATTCCCGTCCGCAGTGGCTGAGGACTCATCTCCGCGCATTGCAGTGCCAGCTCCACCCCACCTCCTGACACCGTGCATTCACCACACACTTACTTCTGGACCACCTTCCCCCAAACTCAGCAGAGGCTCACGTCTCACTACTCTATCCTCACTGCTGTGCCCAAGACTCCCATAACCCTGTGTTACCAAAAACAGAGGGCATCTCAGTCTTATCTCGGGGAGTCTCCCAACAGCTGTAGCACCGCTGTGCTTCCCTTCTACCTGGAGTCCGCTTTCTGTCCTTGCCATGGGACGCTGCCATGGCTTCTTCCATCTGTTGACCCTCCATGCCTCTGGGTGGCCCTGCCAAGGTTCTTTCTGTCCCTCTGTGGAAGGCTCCACTCTGCTGCCCCTCCACTACCTGACCCTGGGGATTCAGAGAGGCCTCAGAGGCTGTCCTAGGACCTCTTCCTATTGCATTTCTGGGATATTGTCATTCATTAATTTTTTATGTTTTATAAACAAGACTGAGTATATATATAAAACATTCACACACAATATTTAGTATTTCTCATTGCATACATCCTATTTTACCATCACATAGTTGTCAAAAAAAAATGTTACCTTCTGGACTTCTCCAACTTATAGGTATTCTTTTTCCCTTTGCCTACTTTATTCTTCAAGAAAAACAAGAGACAGTATGCCCAGTGTCAAGGTAGAAGGGTACCCTCCCAAATGTTTAGTTCCAGTTATTGTCCTGTTTGCTTGCTTCCTAAGTTTGGTCGGTCAGCATTGAGTGTCCTTTTCCCTCATACTTCCAGTCTCCTATCTCACATCCTTAACTATTTAACACACTTATTTCCTGCTGTGTGGCTGGTAGGTCCAGCACGTGAAGGGTTTATGTGTTTGAGCTACAGGTGTTTATTTCTACTGACTCTCGTGCATGGTTTAATGATTTTTTAAAAATCACAAACTCAAGTTCTTTAAGACTTTACCTCTGAGAATCCTTGCAGGGAATGTTTAAAGAGCATTCCCCCAGAGAGTTTTTTAGTTTGATTCTTATAGTATCCAAGGGAACTACCAACCCAGGTCTACTTTAAATTAAATTCTTAGCTTCAGGGTTCTAAGGCCAAAGATCTCATCTAAAGTCCAGACCTAATCGCATGTAACTACAGGCTAAGAATTCTCAGTGGGAGTTTGTTTTTGATTCACTCATGTTTTTTCTTTTCTACTTTGAACTAATTCTGAGATAATCAAGCTTCTGTCCAAGATACAGACTTTTCCTGGCTCCCCCTTAGGCAATGGAGGAGTGCACAGGGCTGCCACTCTCACCTTCCGGCCCTAGCTTTACTTTCTTGCAACCTCACTTTATGGTCAGTTTTAACCCTTGACAGTACCTCTCATACTAGAAGTCTCATGTCAGAAATGGCTCAAGAAACAAGTGAGTTGTGACTAGCATTGTTTGAAATAAGGTAGGACTGAAGCAAAAAGGGGAAGAATGAAAGTCTAGCCAGAGGCTATTTGAGAAAACCCACTTCCTCCTCCTTCTGGGATACTCCTTTTTGGGGGTTTGATCTGGAATGTCCCCTAATATCCTTGTGCTTGGAAAATGATTCAATCATGGAGTTAATCCAATGGCTTCCTGTGCTGTTAATAGGTGGGGCCTGCTTAGGAGAGGCAGGTGGCTCTGGAAGGGGAAGATCACCTGGGCACAACCCGGAAGAGTATAACTCCCTCATAGCATAGCTCCACCCTGTGCTCTCTCTGCCTCCTGTCTTGCCATGATGTAAACAAATTTTCTCCAACTAAGCTTCTGCTGTATCCTTCCACCACTGCCAGCCCCCCAGAAATGGACTGAAACTTCCTGAAACTGTGAGTTAGAATAAGCCTTTTCTCCCCGTGGGAGTAGGAGATTATGCCCCAGCAACAGCAAAAGGAAGTGAGATGCCTCTCAATATGGTTTTTGGGACATATCTCCTTGGTTTTTTGTTTTGTTTTTAGATTCCCAAGAGCTTATAATGTACATATGAAACTCTCCTCCGTGCAGTAGCACTGCACCACCTCACATAGAACAGTCATGTGAGCCCACGTGTCCCCTTTGCCCATGCTGCTCTGCTCAGGGTAGGAGTTGCCACATGTCTTATAGCTACACACCCTTAAACTCCCCAGTGTCATAATTTTTGCTTTCAACAATCATATTTGTTTCAACGAATTTAACAAGGAGAAGAAATACAGTTTGTTATATTTGCTCAGATCTTTGGCACTTTTGTCTTCCTTCCTTCACTCCTTAGGTTCCAAATTCCCTCGTGTATGCCCTCCTATTTTCTCGAAGAAACTCTATTAGCATTGAGTTTACAGTGGATCCGCCAGGAGAAATCCTTAGTCTTTCACCCAAGAATGTCTTCATTTTGCCTTTATTCCTAAAACGTGACTTTACTGAATGCAGTCTTCTGAGTTAGGAGTTTTATTCTTTCAGTACACTCTTCAAGCACACTGTTCTTCTGCCTTCTGCTTCCAGGTTTCTGGTGAAAAATTTGCATGCATAAAAATAATATTTCCCAGTAGTAGTATGCAGAGATTTTTTTCTGAATTCATTAAAGATTTTTGACTTTTTAACGCAGTTTTATGATAATGTGCCAAGGAATAATATTCTTTTTAATGTTTTTCCTATTTTTATTAGTGCATGTATGTCATATACAATGGTTAAATTATGCTTGAGCATTTTGTACACATACATATTGCAACATCATTACAATCCATGCTCCTTCCGCCTTTTAATCCCTGTTTGCTCCCTTTAACCCCAACTCTCAATATCTTTAAATGAAATATAATTCACATACCATACAACTCACTCACTTGCTTCAATTCAGTGAATTTTTGAATACTCACAGTCACACAGCCACCACCACAGCCAGCTGCAGAATGCCCTCATCACTCCAAGAAGCAGCCCTGCACCATTAGTCCTGCCTCCCTCAAATTCTCTTTCTTACACAGAGGCTGACACAAATCCACTTCTATCTCTGTAGATTTGCGATTCTGAACATTTCATCAGCGGGGAATCATACAATATGTGGACCTCTATGACTGGCTTCTGCCTTTGGCACAATGCTTTCAAGGTTTATCCACACTATGGCATATGTTGGGACTTAGTGTTATTTTTCAGTCATTGAGTGCTATTCTATTGTATGGGTATGCCATGATTCATTTGTTGTGCATTTGAATTATTATTGGCTATTGCAATGCTATATTATGATTTGGACCTGGAGTGTTCCCCAAAAGCCTCATGTATCCAGATGTCCTAAAACACAATGTGCTGTTGGAACGTGGGGCCTTGATGGATGGGCTAGATGAATGGACCTGGAAGGGTGGATTCATTCTCCCCCGCCTCACTTGACTTTCGGTGTGCCATACTGCGAACCACTTTGCTCTGGCTATGTCTCTGTCGTGTGTTTCTACAATTTCCAGCTGCCCATGAGTGAACTGTGACCTTCTAAAACCTGTGAGCTAAAAATAAATCTTTCCTGTCTTACGTTGTGGATGTAGGGTATTCTGTCCCAGCAATAAGAAAGTAACTTAGACAGAAATTGGTACCAGGAGCAGGGTTGTTGCTGTGACTTTACCCAGTGATGTGGTTCAGAAGCCTTTGGAACTGATTTGTGAGAAGAATTTGGAAAGGTTAGAAGATGCCAGTCGGATAGGCATTAGAATCCTGTGACCCAAGTTTGTTGAGAGATTCTGGTCATAGTTCAAAAGGCCAGAATGCTCATAGAAGTGTGGATTGTAAAGCTGGGCTCGACAGGTTTCAGACTGAGCAGAGGACTTAATAGGCAGCTGGTCCAGAAAACACACATGCTACACTCTGACAAAAAGTGTGTTAGCATTTTGCCCATGTCCATAGACTTTAACTGAAACTAAGGTTTAGGGTGGTGGGCTATTTAATCTGGTGTTTGAAATTTCAAAACAACACAACATTGAGGCTGTTAACATGAGTACTGTTTGCAAATTTTAGCCAGCTCCACTCTAAGAAGCAAGAAAAAAGGCAGCAGAGCCCATGGTTGTTAAAAGAGATTAGTGTTAAAAGGAAACCAAGTATTTGCAATTAGAACCATGAAAAAGATGGCTTGAGGGTGTGTCAAGAACTAACAAGACCTCACCCTTTATCAATTAAAGGGTGACAAAAAAAAGGTCATTGCTCTAAAAACAGTACCCCTGGGCACCCTGTAGAGCCAAAGAGAAAAGTGTCTGTTGGAATTCAACCATCTAAGAACTGAGGGGCCTCACCAGGGATTGTCCAAGGGTCCAGAGTGCTACTTAAAACAGTGGCAGACATTTGTGACATCCACATGGAGCTGATTTCACAGGCTTGCAGAGTGTAGGAGCGGTAGGTTTTGGAGGCTTCCACCCAGATTTCAGAGGAAGGTCTTTGGAAATCGGCAGTGTGCCCCTTGGAGGGCAAGGTGTGAAGTTGTGAAGGAGAAGCCTAAGGTCTAGTGGAGAACCCAAAGGTTTGGAGATGCCAGAAACATGGATAATTTGCTGAGAAAAACTATTGCCTTTGAGTGGAGCCAGTCCAAAGGAGAAACTATGAAGATGGCAGTGGGAGGCGATGTTGTAGGTAGGGGTGGGGCCATCCAAGCCCCTTGGAGCTCACAGTTTATCCTGGATGCTGGACACTGAGCTACAGAGTGGGTTGAAATTGCAGGATTTAGTTATTGTCCTGCTGGGCTTCATTCCTGCTTTGATTCAATTGTTTTCTTTCCTCCTATTCCTCTGCCTTGGAGTGAGGATATTTAGTCTATACTCATTGAAGGACTCAAGCTGAACAGACTCCAGGACAGGTTTCAAAGTTACTCTAAAAGTTACTGGACCTAAGCCTTAGCTTCTCAGATTGTAAAATCAATTGTCAAAGAATGCCCAAGGCCAGAATATCCTTGGGGCACTTGGTTACCTAGTTACAGCCAATCAGAAAGGGAAACTAATCTGGCATTCCTGGGCCTGGGGCAAAGAGTAAACAAACCTGGTATTCCTGGGCCTGAGACAGAGTCAAGAAATCATAAATAGTTGCCTAGTGACAACTAACCAATCACTCAATGCCCCTTTAGACCCTACCCAGGCAGCTGAACCACCACACTCAGTTGGTTACATCCAAAAGACTCCTAAAAGGTCATGGTTGGGTTATAACAAAAGTTATGGCCACTGCCACTCTAAGTGGTCAGCATCGCCATCACAAAAAAACTGTGTACTTACGACTGGTTCTATGCAAATAATGACATACCTGTGTCACCCCTGCCCCTACCTCATAAAAACCTTGCTCATCCTTTGTTCTGGGCTCTCTGCATGGATCCACTGCATTGGTGAAGTCTAAGAGCCCGAGCTTAAGCCTGAATAAAGATTCCTTGTTAATAAAGCGTGTCTCGGACTCCTGGTGGTCTTTGGGGTCCCTGAGATCTGGGCATAACACTCATGTTGGAAGTGTTTAACTAACTTTTCTTTGATTTTTCACAGGGGCTTACAACTAAGAGTTTGCCCTGTGTCTCAGAGGGGATTTGGACTTGGTCTTTTAATCAGTGCATAGACTGTTAAGACTTCGGCAAATCTTAGAGAAGAACTAATGGCATTTTGCTGAAGGAAGTGAACATGAGTCTTTTGGTAGCCTGTGCTGGACTGTTATGGTTCGGATCTGAAGTGTCCCCAAAAGCCTCATATATCCAGATGTTCTAAAATACCGATGTGTTGTTGGGAGGTGGGTCCTGGTCAAAGAAGGAGGAGTAGTGGGACAAGACCTGGACAGGTAACTCATTCACTTGGCCCTCTGTCTTTCTGTCTGCCATGCCATGAGCACTGTCCTCTGGCTACAGCTCCACTTAATGCTTCCACCACTGCCAGCCACCCATGAATGACCTTCTGAAAACACGAGCTAAAATATATCTTTCCCTTAAATTGTGGGTGCCTGCTATTCTGTCCCAGCAATGAGAAAGTAACTAAGACATGCTATCAAGAACATGTGTGTATGGCATGCCTGTAATCCCAGCACTTGGGAAAATGAGGCAGGAGGATTGCCATGAGTCCAAGGCCAGCCTGGGTTCCATAGTGAGAGTTCAGGACCAAGCTGGCTGGCAGAGCAAGACCCTGCCCCCCCCCAAAAAAAAAATAAATAAAAATAACGTGTGTGTCTGAATTTGCTTGTCTCTCTGGTGTATGTGGACGTATATTTTAATTTATCCTCCATTTGTCAAAGAGTGACGTCAATGGATCATAATTTGAGGAACTGCAAGACTAATTTCCAAAGCTAGGCATGGTGGTGCATGCCTGTAATCCCAGCATTCAGGAGGCTGAGGCAGGAGTATTGCTGTGAATTTGAGGGAAGCCTGAGCTACACATTGAGCTCAGAACCAGCCTGGAATATAGAGTGAAATTCTACCTCAAAACATCCAAAAACTATTTTCCAAAACAGCTCTACCGTCTTGTGTCCTTCACAGCTATGTGTGAAAATTCCAGTTTCTCAATATCTAGGACTTGGTCATTCCTTCTCATCTTGATGGCCATCCCAGTGGTAGTGAGGGGCGTCTCTTTACACTTTTACTTGCACTCCCTTAGTGGCTCTTTCATATGAGTCCCTTTTTTACACGTTTTTAGCCATCCCTTCATTGCAGAATTAGCTATTTTTAATACTTGGGTTGTATTTTACTATTAAATTTCAGTTGTTTTTTATTCCAGATTCAAGCCCCTTAGATTCATAATTTGGGAATATCTTCTCCCATTCTGTTCATTTTTGATGGTATCCTCTGATGTACAATTTTTTGAATTTTTGATGTTATCCTATTTAGTGATTTGTTTTGTTTTGTTTTGTTACTTACACTTTTTTGTTACATCTAAGAAACCACTTCCTAATACAAGGTTTTGGAGATTTGTGCCTGAGTTTTCTATAAAAGTCTTATTTTCACTGTTAAATTTATTTTGAGTCAGTTTTTTATTCTATGATCGAACTTGAATCACTTTTTTGTGGTAATGTTATACTTTGAGCTTAGTTTATTTAGATACTACTGGGATTCTTAAATTTACGAATTTATATTTTTCGGATTTTTTTCAGCCATTTTGTCAGTAAGTTTTTAGCACTGCACTCTCCCAGCTCTTCAACGTTTCAAGTTCACAATGCTTCACCTTTCCATATCGTCCTACAGGTCCCTGAGGGTCTGTTCATTCATTCTTCCATAATCTCTTTGCTTTCTGCCCTTCAGATAGAATTATTTCTGTTCCTCTCTTTTCAAGCTCACTGAGTCTTTTCTTTTGTTATATGCACGCATCTGAGTCAGCCCGGTATTTTTTAACTTCAGTACTGCATTTTGCAGCATTAAAATTCATGTTGGATTTTATTCTTATAATTTCTATTCCCACTCTATTTGTATCTGTCTCAGGAATGCATGCCCCGGCTGCAGAGACCACTGACATAATGGGGGCATGCCAGTCTGCCTGGCAACTCCAGGTCTGGGTCATGTCAGAGCTGGCCTATACTGATACCTCTGTCCCTTAAGAATTAGTCATATGTTCTAAATGTTTTAAATATGATGTGTTGTGACTCTAGGTTACATAAGAATTTCCGAAGAAGGTGGACTTTCTGTTGTTTTAGTAAGTGACCAGCCTCTCAGGTTTAGATGGCAGGTTCCTCCTTCTTTCTGAGTTGGAGTGGCTTGGTTTGCATGGCCTTCCATCAGCTGCGTGGGCCACACATCCCCTTGGGTTTGGGGTGGGTTGGGGCCACAGTTTCCACAGAATGTCATCTCTCAAAGCAAATGCTGGACTCCACTGCTCATGCTCTTACAGCTTCAGCATAGCAGTGCACCCAAACATAGACTAGAGAACTCCTGCGTGGACTGTGGAGCCCCTCTCCAAGTCTCCCCTGAGTCTTCCCCCATCGCCTCTGTGGGGTTCCTGCTCTGCAGCTCTCATTCTGGACTTCTTAGCCACTCCCCCACACAGAATATGGCTTTCTATGTATGACCTTGGCTTAGAGACCAATAATCCCTCATTCTTCCCTGGCCATAGTAACCCAACCAGCCATAGCAACTTTCTCCAGTCGCAACATAACTACATTCCTGGACCCAGGAGTTGGCCAATTAATAATGATAACCCTGGTCTTCAGCATGGACCCATCTCCCATGAGTTCGTAGCCTACCTGCCTGCTCTCCCAGACTATCAGGTGACTCCACTTGTCATCTTCTGCCCAATCCCTGAACCACACACCAGCTAAACAGCCCAGTCCCTGACTCCCATGCTGACCAGGTTCACCAGCTCCATTCATCCCATGACTGGGGCCCTCACACCTATACTTGCTACCAGGCATAAGACCATTAGGGCAATAAATTCTCGCTTCAAATTCTCTGCTGCTGGTCGGTTTTGTTTTCACCTAGGTCCTCCCTCAACCTCACAGTCTCCACCTCCCTCCAGCATCTTTTTCTGGCTTCTGACAGCATAAACTCCACCATCTTGGGGTTTTAGCTTCCTGTGCTGTTTGGCATCCCTGTGCCTGCCTGGCCTCCAGAGGAGAGAGAAACAGAAGCGTGCTGGGCTCCCCCACACAGGCACTTTGTTGCAACACAATTCCCAGCTCTGGGCCCTGGGTGCACGGCATGGGATTGGCAACAGAGCAGAGGCCAAGGCCTGCAGGAAGACACGCAGAAATGGGGGGAATGCGACGCTCTCCACCCCCACTGGCTCCTGGGGCTTCTTTTCTTTGCTCTATTCTGAATGCCAGCCTTCTTCTTTGAGCTTCTTTGCAGTTTTGCTCTGCAGTTTTCCACTTTGGCTGGTCATAACATCAAAATTTGAGTTTTAGAAAGTGCCAGGGTCTCCCAGCTGCGGTATTGGTCTTCCTCATGTTGGAAGTTCTCCCCATTTGCTTCTTAGAGCCCTTGGGGAGTTAATTGTGTCGTTTTGTGCAGCATATTTGTGTGGAGCCACCGTGAAAAATAATTACTGATGGGTTTAATTTATTTCAGTCAGAAATGGACTACCTTAAGGCTCTTTTCATAATGTATAATCTGCTTAATTGTTTATTGACCAACCCAGATTTCCACCTTGAAGGAGCACTCATCAGCCAGGCTTTTGTTCTTAATCCACTGCTGAGATCTGAGACCTGGAGGAATATACAATGCATAGTAAGCCCTCAATAAGCATTTATTGAACAAATGAAACTTTATGCATCAGGCTACTTTCTATGTGTTAAGTTTTACCTAGGATAACTCCAAGAAGCTAAATTACAGGCCTAAATTAATACTATCTTTTAGGTTGAATTCCTGCTGTCAGGTTCTTTCCAGATGTGCTCCACTTCAGGCTGATAGGGGCAGGCACCTGTCTCATCACAACATAACAGAGCTTTTTCTTTAATTTTTCTAACGTATAAGTAAAGCTGCTACTCCCTTGTTATTTTTATTTATATTTAATATTTTAATCCAATTATATTAGGATCTTTTAAAGAACATTTTATTACCAAGAGGAGTCCATTCCTTCTGGGTGCTCTGTGCCCTCTGCTTTTGGGCCCCCTGAGAAGCAGGATGCTCTGAAGATCTTCTGAGGGAGAAGGGAAGGGAGGGGGAAGCTAAATCATGAGCAGCCCTTCACAAAATCTACAGCTTCCACGGCCTTCCTAGGTCTTCTCCCTACAAAGAACCATTGGCTACTCTCTTCTGAAATAGCTAGGAACACTTAACAATCACCCCCCACAGCCTTTGAGTAATAAGACTACACCACCTGAACCAAACTTGCAGCTAGTAAACAGTTTTAAATGGTAGATAAATAGTTTTAAATCACATAAAAAGCATATAACAGTTAAAGAAGGAAAAACTCTTAGGCCATCTTCTAAATTCTTTTTAAAATTATTTTTAAATTTTTATTTAGCCAATTACAGTGTGTGTGTGTATGGACATGCACACATGTGCATGTGTGTTGCTGGGAACTGAACCTGGTGCCTTGTGTACACAAGTTCACACTGTATCACTGAGCTACACCTCCAGCCTACTAAATTAAAGTCTTTAGACAAGGAAGTAAGGCAAAGTTCCCTAAGTTCTGTGGGACTTCGCCAATACCACAGCACTTGGGCTCAGATTCAGTGGCCAGGATCTGCTCAAGTTGGAACACCTTAGCAGTGACATTTAGCAGCTGACTCTTTTCACCTTATGACAGCTGCAGAATGAGTTTTTGCCTGTGCCCTGGCCCATCTCACTCTAAAAAAGTATAGAGAAAACAACCGGCTTCTTACAAAGCTGAGAAAAAAGAAAGGCAAATGTATTAGTTTGGTTTCTTTCAGAAGACAGAATCACAGATCTTATCAAAAAGGGTCTATTAGGAAGGCTTACAAATCCAAGGATAGAGGTGGTCCAAGATGGCTGCTCAGCCGTGAAGTAGATCTCCCGTCCGGGACTGCAGGACAGCCGGTGAGGTGAGAGTCTGCTGTAGATCTTGGGTGAAGACCGAAGCCTGAAGATCGGTGACTGAAGAGCAGCAACAGGCAGACAGGCACAAGTCGAGACTGGAGCAAATCTGTGCTGACGATCTGGGATTTGTAGCAAGTCGGTGTCTGTAAACAATTGCGAAGGCGAGAGCTTTCCCAGAGGAAGAAGCTGTAATAATCTTCCCTCTTCCTCCGTTTTATACTGTCGGAGTTCCAGTTGGCCCTCCCACATCTGGGTGGGTGCTCTGCTCTCATTGGCCAGCCCACAAATGACTCACACTCTAATCTAGACCGGTTCTTAATCCCCAGCCTAGGGTGGTTCCCAAATCCTAATCCTAATGGAGGTGTGGGTCCTAATTCCCTCAAATTGACATAATCCCTTCAACAGTCACAGCAAAGAAATGTGAAAAACAGTAAAGGTCCCCAAGATTGTGCTCTCACACATATCTTCACCCCAGGAACTTCTAGTCTGTCTCCAGCCTAGCACCTCAGAGGTGCCTCAGCAGCATCTTTGTTCTGAGTGTTTCCCCACATGTGTGGCCCGCAGTCTAGGAAACAGCAGACACAGTCCTCTGAAAGAGGACTTGTCGTATTTGGGCTCAGGGCAAGCAAGTTTTGGGCAGCTAGGACTCCCTACCTCCAGCACAGGGCCACCTGCCTGAAATACAGTGCAAAGAAACCCCAAGCCTGCAGGGCCTCCAGGAAGGCCAGGACCAGCACTCTGGCCTCCCCTCCTCCCTCCCACTGATCTACCTGGCATCATGTCAGCCCAGCTACTAGGAACCTCTTTGGGCCACTGGTGTCAGCCTCCCAGGATGCAAACTGGAGGCAGACAAGGGGGAATGCCCATGAAAGGGCAAACAAAGGTGCCCAGCGCGGCAGATGCTCAATGAACCCGGGATCTCACCCAAAATGTTGCTGCGTTCTGGCGTAAGTTGCCACTCAGGCCGTAAGCTATTAGAGGACTCCGGGAGCTCTGCCATGGAACTCCCGCTCAATACACACGCACACAGAGCCGGCAGGATAATGTGGCTCTCTCAACAGGAGTTCACTTTCTTCATCCTCCCATATTTTAAAACACATGCATCACTGGGATAAATCACCCACTGCCCAAAGGTCCACAGAGGACAGGAAAGCCACCACCTGGGTCCTCCACCCCTCCTCACTCCTTACCAGAATTAAGGGAATGGAGTCATGTCCACTTGGGACCATGTCTACAACTAAATAGGGTCACCACGCTTTAAATGCATGGAAGTGGCTATAACCTTGTCTGACATATCTTCCTGGCAGGACCGCGAGCTGAGCCAGAGGCGGGAGGCCCAGGGGCGGGCGCTAAAGAATGTGCACTCAGGTCATCTCATTCTGAGCATCGCAGACTATTCTTCTTGCTTCTAGATCCAAGGCTGGCTGGTTGACAAGAATGGGAACTGTGGGCTTTGGCCCTGAGCTTTGTGCTGCAGTCTGGCTGACACGCGTCATCAGGACTTAGGGGCACTGAACAAGGTACCAAAGTACTAGTGGGCCCTACGTTTATATTGCAGTAGTTTGCATATGGTTTAAGTGCATCTCCAAAAGGCTCACAAGATGGAATCCCAGTCCACTGAGTGGTGGTGTTGAGGAGGAGCATCTCTAAGTGGTGAGCCTACTGGGAGGAGATTAGGTCATGGTGGTACCACCCTCAGAAGGATCAGTGCAGTTCTTCTGGTTAGGTCCCAAAGGAAAAAAAAAATGTTGTAAGAAGAGCAAGCCTACTGAATATGTTTCCTGCCTTCCCAAGTGTGCTCCCATTCTGCTCACGGCCATTTCCCTTCTTCTCCTCCTCCATGTGGTGACTGGAAGCAGGTCTCCAGCAGAGGCTCAACAGGCAGGCCTGTGCAAATGTGGATGGTGAGCCTCCAAAACCCCGGGCTAAATAGACCTCTTAACATACCCAGTCTCAGGCATTCTGTTATAGCAACAGGAAACAGACTGAGACATACTTCTAGAATGTGATGAAGAAAAAGGCATTAGAAGAGGAGCATGCTGTGGTTTAAATCTGGAGTGTCCCCCAAAAGCCACAGTGCTATAGTTTGGATCTGGAATGTTAGCCAGAAAGCTTCATGGCTTTGGAACTGTGTATTCTTGGGAGGCAGAGTTGGCTGGAAGGGACAGGTGTTTGGGGTTTGACCTGGAGGGATTGTATCAACTTAATGAGATTGTGGGTTCCTGAGGGCAGAGCTTTCAGGTGTTTGTTATTGATTTGTGGACCAGGAAATAAATGATGGGCACTCACCACTCTGGGGTGGGGGTGGGGGTGGGGGGCGGCAACTAGGAACTTGAAGTTATTAAAGGAAGAAGAATCATTGTTATAGCTTCTTCCTGGGAAAGCCCTAGCCTTTGCCTGAGTCTTCAGAATCTCCTGGCTTCTGTCTGCAATAGAGTGAGCAGCTCTCCAGCCTCTGCCAGGTACCTCCACTGTCGCCAGCTGCCCCATGAATGGACTATGTGTGTGAGAGACCTTTTGAAACCATGAGCTAAATAAAATCTTTCCTCCCTTAAATTGTGGATGTTGGGTATTTTGTCACAGCAATGAGAAAGTAGTTGAGACAAGCAAGGCTATAAGATGGTCAAATACTATTAGTAGGCAAAAGTTCAGTTTCCAATCACATAATAGTCTATCAACTCTGACATTTGAATCTCATTTTGGTGATTTCCCCATGATCTTACCTTTGCCAAGGTATCTCTTTTTAGTTCCTGTCTCATAGTACTGCAGAATCACTAGACCAAGGTCAAGATCAAGGACTTTGTCTTATTCTTTGTATCCCAAAACATATGAATGTCAGATAAGTAGTATATGCCCATTCTTTCAATACGCTCATGCAACAGTGTATGAGCACGTACTGCATGACTGACCCTCTTAGGGACACCGCACTTGCAATGAGCAGTCGGGAACCACTCTTCACATGGAAATTCTAAGATGGGAAATAAGTGGAACACAAAATGTAAGACGCAATGTGCAGCATTTCAAGGAGTGCAAGTGAGGAGAAAAGTGATGGGAAAGGACAAGGTGGGCCAAAGTCAGATCAAATTCACTCACAGAAGCCGTTTTGCAAGGCAGCTGTCTTCACTATGGTAGCTTAAAATTCACCCTAGTGAAGTATTTACATAACAGAAGTCACTGAGCGCACCAAACGATGTGGCCTGACGTCTCATCTTAATCTTGAATAAATGTTGACCATCTATCAGACCGCTGTATACCGTCAGGTGCCGTGAGCCTGCAGAACATGGGGTGCTGTCTTAGATAAGCTGCCTAAAAAAATACCCCTGACCATACGGTTGGCAGTTCAGTTTGGGTCCGAAAGAAGAGCAGACTCTTTTTTTTTTTCCTTTTCAAGAAGTCCTACAACTGACATATGAGGCTGCCCCATGTTGTGGAGGGATCTGCTTTACCCAGAGCCTGCTGATCTAACTGGTCATATCAGCAATAAATGTTGTCACAGAAACATCGAGAATAATACCCAACAAAATATCTGGATACCATGGCCCCATCAAGTTAGCGAATAAAATTGATCAGTACAGGGAACATCTGAGAAAGGTTAAAGCGAGGCAGAGATGAGCCACGTAGCCCCAGAGGACAGAGTGTGCCCAGCACAGGGCATGGCAGATACAACAGCGTGCAGCTGGAGAGAGAGGGAAGAGCTCAACAGAGGGAAATGGGCCAAGAGTGTGTCGCACGTTCTTCCTGCTCAAGCAAGGCACAGTCACCAGAGGACAGAGCAGAATGGTCACCGATCTGGTGAACAAGTCAACAGGCTCGTTTTGACAGACCTCTGAGAAGAGACAGAGAAGCCAGCCGAAGAGAGAGTGACTGCAGTGATTTAGTTGGCTTGAATGAAGTGTGGCAGTGGGTGGAATAGTGTGTTCTAAATCCCCAGCCCACCTTTATTATTTATTTGACACAGGATCTTGTCAAATCACTAAGTTGTTCAGGCTGGCCTCAAACCTGCAAACCTGGAATCTGCCTGCCTCAGCCTCCCAGAGTGCAAGGATTATAGCCTTTTTTGTATTAATAATAGAATCTACAAAATTGGCTGATGGACCAGATAACTCCATATTTTCTTGAAGAATTCAAAAAAATAAATTGCACTTTACCAAAATGGAGGAGACTAAGAGGAACAGTTTTGAGGTGAAGCTGGGATATTGTTGGGTTGTAAGTAGCTCAGATCTGGCCAAGACACATTTGACATGTTTATTAATATCCAGTTAGTGGCTACTTTCAACTTGAGACTTGCCCCTGCCCTCACGGAGATTGCCTTCCTTCCAGCTCTTTGTGAGCTCCACACTTGGAAGGGTAACCTGCTTGTTAGTAAATCCATTGTTTTTGGTACAACAGAAAGGTAAGCCTCCTACGTGTTAGTCAATTTTCTGTTACTTAGACAACATGCCTGAGTCAACTTATCAGGAGGAAAGGGTTTCAGCAGTTCCAGTCCATGGCGAGCCATGAGTGACTGGGATAACGTCACGAGAACTGCACTCAGGCTACTGAGTCTGAACATGGTCCAGGGCCCACGCAGTAAAAAGCATGGACTTGAGGGTGTGGGCTCCTGATGGACACTTCTTCGTGGCTTTCTTGTGATGAGCAGGAACCATCTGGTGACTCCCACCCAAAGCGTGCTGCCAGCAGTAGGTCATGGGAAGCAGAGGCAAAAGATTGTGCATCCACACTGAAAAGCAAACCGGCCTCCAGGAGAGCCTTGGCTAGGGCTGGCTTGCGTGTGTGAGCTGGTTTGGATCTCCCCGGCATCCATGTCCCTTTCATTCCATTTCCAGTCTTGGGACGACACAGGAGAAAAGGAAGCGATTAACATGCAGCCAGAGTCCAGACTTTATACCCTCATCCTATGTCTTAATTAATCAAAGATTTGCCATAAATTAACTGGTGTTGCTCCACTCCAAGTCAAGTCATAAAGTATGAGCTGATTAATTTCCTTCTAATTTGTATGATAATTAAATTTCTAACTTTTCATTCTATTCGTTGTCCTCCCACAGGGAGTCAGATGGGGCTTTCCAAATGCACTCAGTAACAGTCCTCTTGCCGCAGGGTGGCTTTGTTGCCTTTATGGTACAACCATCCCCTGTCGTTCATTAAGGTCCAGAGACAAATGTGTGCTTATCTCTCTAGACTGTTCTGACATGAGCCAGCAAGAAGCTGAACCTATGCCCATAAATCACGCACTGAAGTTGTTGGGTTTTTATCAGGATATCAGGCCGGCTCTGCGAATGTCCCCTCCTCTCATTGAACAATTAGCTGACTAAGCACAGTGAGGTCCCAAATCCATCTCAGCCAAATAGGACAGGGCCAAACATAACCTGGATGAACCAGGAGGCAGCTGTCAAGTGAGCACACACCAAGGAGCTCCATTTACAATCCACTGTGTGGGTCATGGGCTTCTAAGGGGCATGGATATCTGTGCGCACCTTTCCTCAGAGTGCAAGAATAGAAAAGAACCAGCACACACACTCCTGCGGAACACCATATTGGGGGGTTTCTCTTTCACTCCTGAACTGCATAATGAATCCCCAAATGATATATTTCATGAAGGAGGCTTCATTATGCTGTCAAGTTACTGTTTCATTACTGAGGCACAATGACCAATACCTATAACTTAAGGGGGGAAAGATTTATTTTAGTTTACTGTCATGGTTTTGATCTGGAGTGACTTCCAAAAGCCTCACATACCTATGGATACTGTTTACTGTTGTGAGGTGGGGCCTGGCGGGAAGTGGCCAATACTTGGGGCTTCACCTGGAAGGGTAGCTGTAGTCCTGACTCTCAGACTTGGTTTTGCCCTTGATCATGCTGTGAAGAGCTCCCCCTCACCATGTGGGTTCACCATTGCTGGCTACCCATGGGTTGATGGGGACCTGAAACTGGGAGCTAAACCAAATCTTTCCTCCCTAAAGTTGTGGATGTCAAGTGTTTTGTCTCAGCAGTGAGAAAGTAACTGAGACAGAAGTTGGTACAAGAAATAGGTTGTTCAAATGGTGCTGGGAAAACTGGACATCCACATGCAGAAGAATGAATCTAGTCACACACCTGTCACCATGCACCAAAATCAAATCAAAGTGGATCAAAGACCTAGACATTAAAAGTGAAACACTGAACCTCCTAGAAGACAAATTAGACAAATATCTAAAAGGCATAGGGGTAGGCAAAGACTTCCTTGACAAGACACCAAGAGCATAAGAAATTATCCCCATTATTAGCAAATGGGATCTTGTCAAATTAAAAAGCTTCTGCACAGCAAAGGAAACTATCAACATTGTAAAAAGAGATCCAACAGACTGGGAAAAAATATTCACCACCAACAACTCAGATAGGAAGCTCATAACTAGTATATACAGGGAGCTGAAGAAAAGTAAGCCTACCAAAATAGAGGAAACTATTGAAAAGTGGGCAAATGAAATGAAGAGGCAGTTCACTCATGAAGAAGTATAAGGAGCCAATAGATACATGAAAAGTTGTTCAACATTCCTAGCCATAAGAGAAATGCAAATCAAAACAACGCTAAGATACCATCTCACTCCAGAGAATGGCCTATATCAACAAGTCAAATGGCCATCAGTGCTGGTGAGGCTGTGGGGAGAAAGGAACCCTCCTGCACTGCCGGTGGAAATGTAAATTTGTAAATTCATACAACCATTTTGGAAAGCAGTATGGAGATCTCTCAAAAGAATGGAAATAAATATCCCCTTCGATCCAGTGACACCCCTCCTGGGAATATTCCCAAAAGAGGCCAAAACAACACATAACAGAGACATGTATACCCATGTTCATAGCAGCACAACTAACAATAGCTAAAATATGGAAGGCACCAAAATACCCATCAACAGACCAGCGGATACACAAAGTGTGGTATTTATACACAATGGAATACTATGCATCTATAAAGTCCAATAGCATGGAGGCTTTTGCAGGCAAATGGAAGAAACTTGAGAACATCAAGCTTAGTGAAGTGAGTCAGAAGCAGAAGGTGAAACATCAAATGGTCTCTCTGATATGAGAAACCCAGATCACAACTCTTATGGAACTTAAAACGAAAAACAAAGTGAAACAGGGGGGTAGGGCAGGGGTGGGAAGGAGGGTAGGGACAGGGACAATAGGAGAGTGGGAACGTCTTTGTCACTTGACAAGATATGTATGTGCACAAAATCCTCAACTTCATTGTGAACCTTAAGTCTTGCACTAGTACATATCAATAAAATGAGGAGGGGGGGAACTGGGTTGTTGCTGTGATTTTATCTGACCTGTGATTTGGAAGCCTTTGGAACTAGTATGTACAAAGAGTTTCAAAGGATTTAAGGATGCCAATTGGAAAAGCATTAGAGTGCTCTGAGCCGAGCTTAATGAGAGATTCTGGCTGGAGCTCAGAAGACCAAAGTGCTGATAAGAGTGTGACTTGGAAAGGCCAGGCTCAGGAAGTTTCAGATGGGAAGGAGGACTGTACTGTCTAAAAACTAGACAGGTCAAACCCTAAGCATGCACCCCTACCATCCTGGTCCTACCTCCTAATAGTACACAGACCTATAGATACATGAGGTTTTGGGGGATACACCAGATCCAAACTACAACATTCTGGCCCCCAAAAGACTCATGTCCACCTCCTTATTCAAAACATATTTAGTTCTTCTCTAAGAGATGCCAGTCTTAATAGTTTTAGCATTGTTAAAATGTCCAAGTCCAAAGTCTCCTGAAACACAGGGCAAAGTCAGCAGTGAGTTCCCGTGAAAACCACTAAAAGTTAGGCACTTCCAACATACAATGGCACAGGTAAATATTCCCATCCCAAAAGGGAGGAACAGGAGGATAGAAAGTAATTGGACCAAAGCAAGCTCTAAACCCAGCATGGCAAGGGTTAAAACTTGTCATCCTATGTCCAGCACCCAGTGTAAACTATGGTGAGATGTCAGCTCTAAAAAGCTTGGGGAGCGCCCCCCCCCCCCCACACACACACCCCCGTGGGATTTCTGCTGGCTACAATCTCAGTCTTCTCTCCTTTGGGCTGGATCTGCTCGTCGTATCCTGCAGCTTTTGTCAGCCCATGATACACATTTTTGCCATCTTTAAATTTCCAGGATCTCCACTTCACCTTAGGCTTCTCCTTTACAACCTCACACACTGACTTCCAAGGGCCCACTGCCTGGCCTCCAAGGCCTTCCTCTGAATCTGGTTGGAAGCCTCTATGATCCACCAATACTTGCACTCTACAAACCTATAAAACCACAACCATGTGGACATCACCAAGGTCTGCCACTGGTCTCATCACTGGTTGGGCAGTAGCCTAGTCCCCTTGGACAATTCCACTCGAGGCCTCCAAGTTCTCAGATGTTTAAACTCCAGGTGGCTCTTTCTTCAGCACTACAGGACACCCTTGGGCACACTTCCCAAAGCAATGTCCTTTGCCTATCCACCCTTTAGTTGGTAAAAAGTAGGGTCCTGTTGACTTTTGTGATGCCCTCAAGGCATCTTTTTATAGTCCTAAACTTAAGTATTTGGCTTCTTTTTAATGCTAATCTCTTTAACTTCCCTGTTCTCTTTAGCCCATGACTGCACACCATTCTAGTCTAGCACTGCAAACCTTTTATATCATTTTTCTCTGCCATTTTTTTCTAGTCTTTTGCCATTAAGTTGTCTAAAAACCACAAACAGTATCCAAGTGACAGCATGGACATTGGGCTATCTTGAGATTTCATCCACCAGATTAAGTAGTCAACTGCCCTTAATCTCAGTTTCAGGCAAAGTCTTTGGACAAGGGCAAAATGCCAACAGCATTTCTGCCAGAGGCTAGCATATGTGGTTTTTAGACCACTTGCCAAGTTCTCCTCATCTGAAATTTCTTAAGCCTGGACTTTCCAATCCACACTCTTATTAGCATACTGATCTTTTGAGATCCAACCAGAATCTCCCATCAAGCTCAGCTCAGAGCACTCCAAGGCTTTTCCAGCAGACATCCTCAAATCTTTCCAAACCCCTTTCTCAAAACAGTTCCAAAGGCTTCCAAACCACATGGTCCCTCTTCTCCACTACCAATTTTTCAGTTACTTTCTTGTTGCTGTGACAGAATACTTGACATCCACAACTTTGGGGATGAAAGATTTATTTTAGCTCTCGGTTTCAGAAGGCTACAGTCAGTTTACAAATGGCCTGTTGGGAAATGGTAGGATCACATGGTGAGCCACAGCCAGAGCAGGGTCTCCAGAGATGAAGATCCTCATGGCACAGCAGAACAGAGCCAAGTCTTGGAAGAAAATGGGAACTGGAACACACCCCTCTGTGTCAAGCTTCAAGCATCCACCCTCTTCAGTATCCCTGCCACAATGTTGTTTGGAATGCCAAGGGTGACTTCCACTCCTGGCAAGATACAGTGATGGGAGCTGGTTTGCCTTCCAGCTCCCCTCCTGAGGCACAGTGACAGCAGGCAACATCTACACTGTTGGTTTCTAAAACACAGGAGAGGAGGCAGTGCAGGATGGGCATCTTTGGGAGAAGGGAACAAACAAGGTGATCCCTACAGATCCGTCAGCCTACTGCTTGAGTTTCCAGGCTGGGACACAAGGGGACGAAACCCAAGCGACCTTAATGGTGCCTCAAAGTTGACAAGATGGAGCAATAGTCCAGGGGCAAATGGCAGCCATTGGGTGACAGTGTTCTAAGGAGAGGAGCTTTCCAGAGACCTTCAGAGATTTATGGAGGGCTCTCCTCCAGTATCGGCAGAATACAGATTGGCACTTGCAAGTAAAGAACCACCTCAGGATGTGGGAAGGAACGCCTGACAAGGTAGTGGAAGAAGCTCCATGCTCCCACTGCGCCAGCTCCCAGCTGTGTTCCCACTTCATTGAATGGAAAAATTCTCTTGTAGGTCCCGGGAAGATGTCTCAGGAAGGCCTTGGCTTAGTTGTGGGAAGAACAACAACCATGGTGGCATTTCTTTTGATGTACCACACAGGTTATAGAATTAGGATCTGAAATGAACTTTCAAGTAATTTAACTACAGGTCAAGAGTGCTTAGAAGAATACAGGAAATATTTGGCATTCAACAACAAAAATCTATACTATCATCTAAACAAATGTTTCTAGGCCTTTGAGATAATGGGAAAACATGTAAAGAAAATCATTGATCAAGAAAACTAAACCATAAATGGCTCAACTATTAAAATACTTGTATATTCATTATTGTTCACCTGACATACACTTAGTGGTAAATAGTAACATAGAAAATGCAAAAAGAAAACTCAAATCAAACTTTAGAAATGGAAACTACAATATCTGAGGTGAAAATGTTTTGAGTTTAATGGACAGATAATTAAATGTAATAGAAAAAAGTTACTGAAACTGAAAACAAACTGTCCAAAATAAAATAAATAGTAATAAAAGGCAAATAGAGTGTTAGTGAGATGTAGAACTTTAAGCAACCTAGCAACCGACAGAATCACTAGAAAGGACAAGGTCACAGAAATAAAAAGCAGTCAAAGGAAAGAGCTTTATGAATGGAACACCAGTCATACAAAGAAATAATACCAAGAATCAAAAATGGAAAATATCAAACTAAAGAGCTTTTGTACAGCAAAGGAAATAATCAAGAGTGGAGAGAAAGTCTACAGAATGAGAAAAAATATTTGCCAGTTACTCCTCAAATATAAAAAGAACTCAAATATAACCCCCAAAGCAAAAGACTCAATGAAAAAGAACAATTAAAATGAATGCACACTTCTCAAAAGAAGAAGTATAAATAGCCAATAACTACATTAAAATGTTCAATATCTTTGACCATCAAAGAAATACAAATGAAAGCAACATTGAGGTTCCATCTTAATACAGGAAGAATAGCTATCATCAAGAACTAAACAAATAGCAAACACTGGCGAGGATGTGGAGAAAAGAGAACCCTTGAACATTGTTTGTGGTACTGTATACTGGTACAGCTATTATGAAAATCAACATGAAAAATGAAATCCCATTTGGCTCCTATACCTTTTCTAGGTATCTTTCTGAAAGAGTTAAAGACATCATATGCATAGCCATGTTTATACCAGCACAATAGCCAAGTCTTGGAGACAGCCAACATGTCCACCAACAGATGAACGAACAGATAAAGAAAATGTGATGGACACACACAATGGGGGACAGCTCTGCTGTAAAGGTGAACATGAGCGTTTGTGTGGAAGTGGATGCAGCTTAAGCCTACAGCACTTAGGGAACCCACGGTGAACTTAGGAAGCATTTACAGCAGTAAATTCTATGATATACACATTTTGTCGCATATAACAATGATGTTTATAATTTCAGAAGCATGTGGAGCTATTGGAATTCTCTTAACCACTTCAAAAATGCTATGATTCCCTTTAGAAAAAATATTTTTTTCATTTTCTTAAATAATTAGCCGCACACATTCCACAAAAAGCCAGCTATCCCCACTTTCAGGAACTTACCAAAGTAAAAAGATTGTGTCTTTACACATATATATTCATGCTAGCTTTATTTGTATTCACAAAAAAACTGGAAACAACCCAAATGTTCATGGGAAAGTAACCAAATAAACAAATGGAGATGTATTCCAGTGGTGGAAAGTCATTTGGTAATACTGTCTTAGTCACTTTCTTCCCATGGGACATAATACCCAACACCCACAACTGAAGGGAGGAAAGGTTTATGACAGCACACAGTTCACAAGTCTCAGTTTGTTCCTGATCTGCTGGCAATGGTCACATGGCAAAAAGATCTGGAGGAAAACAGCTGCTCATGGCATTGCAAGAGGATGGAATAGGGGCTAGGGAGAAGCTGGGGCAAGAGTACATCCTTCCAGGTCACAACTTCAGTGATCCTCAACACCCTCAGTGACCTTCCACAGCCTCAGTGACACTCTGCACCTTCAGAGACCCTCCACACACCCTCAGTGACCCTCCATGCCCTCAGTGACCCTCCATGCCCTCAGTGACCCTCCACGCCCTCAGTGACCCACCACAGCACTAGTGCCCCTCCACATCCTCGATGACCCACCACACCCTTCTTCAGGCTCTACCACTTAACAGCTCATGAAATCTATAGATTGATATACTTGAGCCAATTAGCTCCCACAATCCAATCATGAGGCTTTTGGGGAACACACCAAACCCAAACTATGACAAATATATATAATAACCTAGATAAATACGAAAATAAAATAATTTTTTCTAAGTTAAAAAAGCCGGACCAAAACAGAGCACATACTATATTATTCCTGCTATGTGAACCTGTAGACATTACAAGCCAATCACTAAAGGCAGGAAAACACAGGCATGTATTTCCAGGAGCTGGGATACACACCAAGGGTGGAAGGGAGCATGAAGAAGTCACACATGTGATCACTAAGTCAATTGCAATAATGCTTTTCTGGCTCATGCACAGCCAAAACAAATCGAGTCATACACTTTACCTGTGCCCAGTGTACTATGTATCTATTCTATCCCCAAAAGACCTGCCCAAAAGCCCACCAGAGCCATGCTTCCTTCTGCGTTGAGGGGAGGCCCAGTGCTGCTCCACCAACCCTTAGGCAGGTTTGTGCATCTCTATGGCTCCAATTCTTTCTTCCTCAGGCATTGACTCAGAGAGCTCTCCTAGGTGTTTTCTGTGCCAAAAGAAACACATTCACACACAATTCTGACAAAAACATCACACATCTGTTGTTCCCTTACCGTTCTAGAGACCAGAAATCCAAATAGGCCTGTGGGGACAGAGCAGGTGTGAGAGGAGCTGCGTCCCACTTGGGGCGGGGAGTTGGGGGAAGCTCTGTAAGCTTTGAACACTAGCATTTCCTGGGCCCTGCCCACACCTCTCAGACCTCCACTTCCACCACCAGGTCACTAACGGACCCTGTGATTGCTTTCCGTGTGTGTCTGCCTGGATAGCACAGGATAATGTTCCACTTCAAACTCAGTGGAGTCCTTTTTGCTATCTGAAATAGAATATTCCACAATCCGAAGATTAAGGTGTGAATTGGCATGGAGAGAGCGTTCTTCAGGCCAACACATGATCCTGTTCAGACTTCTGAAATTACAAAGCACCTACAAACTCTTCCTCCTTCACTCCCAACTTCTTTTCTTTGTCAATTTTTAATATCTATTGGTAAAATGATGCATTTTTTCTTTATCGTGTTTTCGTTTATGGGCTGTAACCTCCGTGAAAGCAATCATTCGTTTTGTCGCCTGTAATGTATCACAGTGTCAGTAGAAGACCAGCAACTGGGAAGTAGGTTCTCAGTAGTGACCACTGAAGGGGGATAGCACTGTCCCAGTGGCCTCTCGCATTTCCACCATCCAGCATGGCTGCTCTAGCTGCTTGAAATCTGCATGGTTACTTTATTAGCTGGCCCAGAGACTACTGGGGATTTGAAAACTGGTATGATGGAGCTCAGAGGCCCAAAGTAAGACTGCTGAACTGATGTTGCTGGTGAGCCCTCCAACACTGTTCATATAACATTTCTATTCTTTCCATGCACTACAGACCCTGATCCTTGCAGGTTCGAAAAGTTGGGTACTTTAAGGCATTTTGAATAGGAAGCTTTACCCCAAATTATGAACTTCTGTGCCAGCATCATCAAGACACTCATGGGATGTCTTGAGAAGTATGGAGTGTATTGAATGACAGTGCTGCCCACTTCCAAGCCGGTCTCTCCTCAAACCCCTCACCCCTCCCTGGTCAGCAGCTCTCAGTGAGTCAGGCCTCTGTCTTTGTTTTGCTTCAAGCACCTTTCACCCTGGGGAAGCTCAGTGATCCTCAGTGAATTAAATCAAGTTGAACTGAAGGAACCCTTGCTCCTCCAATATAATAGGATGGATTTTGTCTTAAAGTTTTAATGTGGTCTTTTAAAAATGGATTTGATGCCTTATTAGGGTTATAGGGCTTCATAAGAAAAATGTTCCTTACGGTTCAAAGGATGTTTTAGGGTTTTCTCTAACGGACTAGACCACACTATTAAAATAGAAGATAATTTTTTTTCTGTGTAGTCACTATTCTTGGCTGTGGGTTTAATAGGAGATATTCTACTTTCCTCAAGGTCAAGTTTAAAAATGACCCTCCAAAAGGATTGTTGGACAAAAGAAGATACTCAGAATAATGAAACCATACCTGAAGTTTAGAATTTATTGAACATGTATGTGTAGTCTGTGTTTAATCTCTAGTACCAAAAAATAATAATAATAATAATAAATAAGTAAGGACCAGAGGGGTGATACAAGTGGCCCATTGGATCCCAAGCCATGTCATTTCTATCAGCTCATGATGACACTAAAGGGGGAAGGAAGCCCTTGAGAAATACTGAAGGTGGAAGACGATGTCACTAGAGATGTTGATGATGAGGCTGGGTGACACCTGTGAAGCCGGTTCCCCGGGTCAGCCTTCTCCCCACCACTGAGCCACACCACAGCTGTTTCCTTTAAATGGTCAGCTCTTTCCTTCCTCTCTTCCTTTCTTCCATCATTCAGTAGCTAACAATTAGTTACAGTAACTCTGACAGTATATAAAGTGAATTTTAGGTGTTATGCTTCCAAAAAAAGATCACTTTGCAAATTAAGACCTCTGAGCTGATACTTCTGCCAAGCCTTCCATTGCTGTTAGTACAACACTCCTGCTCTTTCTTTGCATTGCAGATACTGGACCCGGCAGGCTAGGAATGGGGAGGGTCCAAATCACTCCTGAACAGGAAGGCAGACCCATCCTTGCTGCCTCCTCAGAGTAAGATCAGCGATAGTGGGACACATCCCTCTCCAAATGCTCTAGAGTAGAGGGGGATGTGCTGGCCTCCAGCCTCAGCTATTTCTTCCCTTTCTATCATGTCCCCAGCCACTCTCACAGCCACCTTGGCTCCTCTGAATCTATTCCTTCCAAGGACAGCCAGAAGCAGTTGCAGTAGCAGGTCAACTCTGCCTCTCGGGTGTCCCCAAGGCCCCAGAAACAGAGGCCTGATATAAATATGGGGAAGCAGGCTCCTCACGTCAGAACAAGATTATCAAGTCCAAGCAATGCATTTGGTTGAAGAAGAGCTTGAAGAGTAACAGTAGGGGAGAAGGGGGGAGCCTCATTGCCGAAGTGCTCCCAACAAGGCACCCTGGATAGTCTCCTGAGGCTCTGAGCAGAGGCTGGAGCCCCGCATTCTGCACCCTCCCTGTGCTGCGGCCCAGTGGTACTCGGTGAGCTTCAAGGGGCCAAGCAGGGCCACAGGTAGGATCTGCTTCTGTTCAGAGCTGGGATAGCAGGCTTCTGGCCTCCAGGGTCTGGGCAAAGGCGTGTGTTGTATGGTGCTGTGACTTAGAGGCTGGGCAGGTTACACACCGACCCTGAAGTTGGCCAGATCTTACTACAGAGGTAGACAATGAGACACATTTGAACAAGGTGGCTACTCTTCAACTAGCAAGTCTATTTTCTCCATTTGTTAAGAAAAAAAGGGCCTTTCCAGTGATCTGTCCTCACTCAGCAGAGAAGATACACAGCAGGCACATAGATGTCTTTACTCTGGAAATGCCAGGGATTGAATGAAGCTTTCCTATAAACACAAAGCAAACCGTGCTAATACCAGAGAAGAAGTCGGAAAACTATACAGGACAAAGCCAGCAAAAGCAGTGGAAAGCTAGTGGTCCAGCAACAGTTAGGGCCCAGCTTCCTCTGTGCTTGCTCCTGCCTGGCCACCTGCAAAGTTCCAGGCACATTTCTGCTCCTGAGAATCTTAGTCACCCAAGTGTAGAAAGAGGACACGTGGCACATTCTGATGTGACCGCTGTGTCCTGGAAGGCGCCTCCCCCATCATCACCACCAGGAGAATGCTGCTTTTAGTTATCTCCAGCCATGCCCAAAGAACCCATGCCCAAAGAACCCACCACACCCTTGCCGACCGGCCCACCTGTCCCCTTGCCACCTGCTGTCTTCCATAGCACACGAGTCTTCAAGCCCAGCTGACCCCTTCGAGCCCTTGCCTCTCCAGCTCCGCAGCTTCGTCATCACATCTTACAGTGAGGTGGCACATTGGTGCCAGCATCCTGGAGGCCCCTCAGCACCTTTGGACTGTCCCACACCGCTTTCCTCTCTCATTAGGTTAGCTCCACGTTATTTCCATTGTTTCCAAGACCACGATAATATATATCTACATCATAAACATTGGCAAATAGAAAACCAGGGGAAGAAGAGAGCGAGAATCACTCTAGCCCTGTCATCAGACATAAGTACTATGGATGTTATCGCAGATTCCTCACATCTGTTTTCTGTGAAAGAAGTGTAGAGTCCAACTAAGTCTTCAAATAATCTAAACGTGCATCTTGGGTTCCTTCTCATGCCATCTTTAAAGCCTAGTAAAAATACAAAATGTTATCAATATTACCTAAAATTCATAGACAAAACAGGGTGATGTAGCTCTAAACCTCAGATCTAAGTCTTGTGTAATCAATCTTGGGTAATTTCTGCTAACTTTTCTGATCTGTAATGACTGATAAAATGGAAGTAAAAATTTCCATTTTATCGTTCTCCTAATACTCCTTGAAAAACTCAGAAAACAAAAGAAATGTGCACTGGTTTCTATGCCATGGGTGATCAATAAATTGTTATACTACTAATAATTATTATTAAGAACGAAGTTAATTTATGTTGGAAAAGTAAAATAGAAACTAGATAATTAAAACAGAATCTTCATCCTGACATTCTAGCAATAACACTGTAAATTTTAATCAAACACACACATACAAGGGCTGATCAGAAAATAAGATATTGGCTTAAAATATTTACTACACTGAAATCCCCCTATAAATGCACTCCTTCACTTCCAACACATTTATCCTATCATTCTTGCTACCTTTGGAAGCATCTGTGAATGTCCTCTTTCATGAGTGTCTCTATGATATGAGGTGTCATCAAAACTTACCATGAACATGACTGCCAAGTGCCATCCAGTGGAAGGGCAGGTTCATAACAGCATGGTGGCATGTCCTGGCCCACCTTACTCACCAGATCTGGCCACGTGCAACTTCTCCCCAAAGTCAAAGTAACCATAAAAGGGAAACACCTTAAATTGATTCAGAACAACAAGGAAGCCACAATATCACAATCAAACACATGAAGAAGGACTTCATTGCTTCAGAAATCAGCAAAGTCAAGGGCGTAAATGGGCAAAGTATGTTGAGGAAGGCAATGAGTCTTCTCCTTCAACTTTTTATTCAGACATTCATTATATTTTGCAATAACGCCACCTTGCACATTCAGTAATATATCGAATAAAATGCATATCTTATATCTTATTTATTGCCATAAAACTTACACTGGCTTTAATTAGGAATTTGCAAACATGTTAACAAATTATGACATTTAATGAGAGAAAATATTTCTATACAGATTTGAAAGGAAAACTGCACAGAAATACAATTCAGTATACGTTCTTACATTCTACAAACATAACTGAAGTTTCAGTATATCCCAGCACAAACCTTAGCACAAGTCCAGGCCAGTCCACAGACTCTCCATGCGTTCTTTTTGTCCCCTGCCCTATCCTAAGAAGCCCTCACAACAGGCTATTTTGCAGAAAAATACCAACTAGGTCAACAGCAGACCAATTATGCAGGCTCAGCAGTCCAGAAAGTTCCTTGGAAAAAGTAGATCTTAACTGATGAGGTGGCTTTTCCTACACAGAATGGAGGAGAAGGACCTGATATGCAGGCACTGTGTCTCTTAGCTTGGGAGAGATGAACAATTTGGCTCCCTGGAGGAGTGGAAGGCAGCTAAGGGGAAGGGCTGAGGAGAGGCCAGACTCCTGGGCTGAGGGCCCTGGGCTCTGGAGATGATGTCTTTTTACCTCAGCTGCTAGTAGACTCACCTCAGAGTTCCAGAAACTCACATGCCCAGGCAACTGCAGGCTGATTGAATCAGAATTTCTGGGACTCAGGACACCACGTTTTCTAAATACCAAGGGATTGATGCTTGCTGTACTGTAAGGGACCGAAGGTCAGGGAAAGTTTGATGTATGGTCATCATCCTCAGTTGCTCAGTCACCTATGGCAGAAAGACTGGGCGGGGGGGGGGGTACCGTGTGCTGCCCATGCTGCCTGTGGTAACATTCAAGGGTCCCCACACTCGAGGCTCACTACCACTTCCCACAGCACTGTTGTTACACCACCGTCACTACTTGCCGCCCAGACACAAGGGCGGCTGGGGTCCTACACTCTGCCAGCACCCAGCCCTCCTCCACCTGATGCGGTAGAGCTAAATTAACAAGCACCGAACAGTGCTCAACAGTTGAGTTGCTGTGTTGTGGGGAGGTGAAGTTCCATAGTTCAGTACTTGCCTGGCATGTGTGAGGCCCTGGGTTCTCTCCTCAGCACTGCAGTACACATATGTACATTCATATATGTGTATATAAATTAGTGAATAAAGGGATAAGACAAGAAGAGATAAGATGGGGAAAGGTAGTCATGTTACCTGGGACGTCTGCCCTGTGATCTTAAGCCTGAGATTCTCCCAGCAGAAGTCTGTGGTCTGCACAGGGCTGGCCAATGCCTGGGCAGCTTCTCCTTGCCCCTTAGTGTCTAACAGAGGACGAACTTCCTCCTTTAGTTTTAAAAGACCTTCTCTTTCTTTTAATTTCATTTTAATTGACAAATAACTACATATGTGTACGGTAGAATGAATTTTTTTGATACATGTATATCTGGATCATGATCAAATCAGGTTAATCTGCATATTATCACCTCAAACATGCATCACTTCTTTGTGATAAAACATTTTTAAAAGCATCTTCTAGTTATTTTTTTAAATCCGATGCATTATTGTGCAATAGCACCTCAGAACTTCATCCTAGCTATGCCTTGTCCCTTTTGTCTGTGTTAGTCACTTTCTCATGGCCAGACACAATACTCAACACCCACAACCTAAAGGATGAGAGATTTGGACTCAGAGCAGCAGCCTATGCCCCACAGCCTATGTGGGAGGCGTGGGGCCACAGAAGCCCCGTGGCAGTGCTGTGGGACGCATGAGGTCACAGGAGCCCTGTGGCAGGGCCGTGGGAGGCGTGAGGACACGCAGCAGGGCTGTTCCTTCCACACGAGGTACACAACTTTCACAAACCCTGCAGGGGGAAGAGACTAGGGGTTGGACTTCCAACATGCTTGTTCTGGCTCCAGTGTGGGGAAGAGAGTTGGGAGAGGCAGCAACCACACTGAAGGCTGCTCCATTAGTCCGGATCAGTAAAGGCGACAGGAGGAGGGCAAGTCCAACACAGAGGAGCAGTCTGGAAGCAGGTGGCGGTGCGCTTCTAGATCCTGATGGCCTACGGAGGCACTGGGAGATGAGAGTTAGGCAATGTCCAGCCTCACGCTTGCAGACTGCATTCCCAAAGACAGGGAGGGGCCCTTTAGGAGGACTGGGCAGTCTGCACACAGCCCAGGGCCCCCAACAGCCAAGAGAAGGACCATGTAGGAGGATGCCTCTCACCTGCCTCCCAAATGCTAGCTGGCCCTCTTCTGTTTGCTGGTACGACTCGAAGTGACACGAGGCCCTGGCACCTTTCTCATTTGCCATGAGTTTGGTCCTTCCCACCTCCGAAGCCAGAAGCCAAGGAAACTTCTATTCCCAAGCATGGCCTAATCAGAGCAGTAGATGGTGAACAAGAACTGAAATGCATTCTATAAGCAGAACCAATGGGGAAGAGGACACTGGAGCCAGTCAGGGATGGTAGCAGGGAGGCTCCCACTGGGAGAGCACACACACACAGCTGATGTCCACTCACAAGCAGTGACCACGACCTCTTCCCTAGGCTCCTCTGCTCTCCCTGGGTAGCCGTGACCCACCACGCAGGGAGACAATGACCATTCAGCACCAACGCAGCACACAGTATGGAATGAGCAGGCTGGAATCCTGACCCGGAGACAGGAAGAAGCCATTGTGTCCAGGAAGGTCCCTCAGTGACACCTTGATGTCCTTGGCGGCACAGGCTGTGAGATACTGGCAGAGCCAGCTGTAGGAAAGTCATGTCCAATCACAAATTTGAATAATGAAAGCAAAAAAGGAAATGAATCCCACGTCAGGAAAGTACTCGGAGGAGGCTTCATTGACATTTAAGCTTAAGACACATCATAGGAAAACAGAAAGATTCCCATCTTCTTCAGTGATACCAACCATGACGGCTAGGAGGCTTCCCTTCCTCCACGGGGCACCCTGCTGTGTGCCCCTTACAGTCTCATGTTCAAATATCTGGGTCATGCTCCCTCTAGGCACAAGCCTTCCAGCTCTGGACCTCCAGATCCAAAGGCTGTGAGACCTTCTGCCCTTCTCCACGCGTGCATTTTCACACAACACCATCCCCTGCGGTTTTTGTGCCTGAAGGGTCAAAGGAGCACACGCCCTCCTCAGTACTTAGGTTCTGTATTCTCATTTTGAGGAGGAGCACCCACAGTAGGCCCACAGGTGCCATCCTCATTAACTGAGCCCGGCAAGGTAGCCCCACCCACCAACGTCAGGGCCCGGCATCAAAACACACATGGCTTTGTGACAAATGACGTGTGCTAAGATTTTTTGCCTTGCTTCCCATACAACAATTATGACTCATTTTTTATTGCAAAGCAAATGAATTATCATAACTTTCATTTTGGTAAATGTGTAGAGTCACACACAGCTATGCTGCTGAAGTAAACCCTTTCGATCCCGTCACACAAGTTGGGTCCATGTCCCTTGTGTCCTGTGGGCCGATGCAGCATGGCTCCCCGTCAGCTCCCTAGGCGTCCTCACCAAGGCACCCCCTGCGGTTCTCAGAGCGCCTAGCCCAGCCTCCTCTCCTACACAGACTCTCCTCTATCCGGAGTGACCTAGCCTCCAGCGCGCTTCCTCCAGACACCTGCTGTTGTGGGCTGGGTCTGGAGTGTCCCCCAAAAGCCTCATGGATTGATAGACACTGTGTACAATTAAGAGGTGGGGCCTGGCTTGGGGCTGACCCTGGAGGGGCGTGTGCTGGTTCTGCCCTTCCAGACTGAGCGCTGGTCTGCCGTACAGTGAGGAGCTCTGGCTCTGGCTCCAGACCTGCCATGTGCTCCCACCATTTTCCAGGTGCCCACCCATGAGCTGACTATGACCTTCTGGAACTGTAAACTAAAATAAATCTTTCCTCCCTAAAGTTGTGGGTGTCAGGTATTCAGTCCCAGCAGCAAAACAGTAACTAAGACACCTCCCATCAGATCTGACTTACTGCAAATCTCAAAGTTGGTGAAGTTTCCCAGGAGGTGCTGCTTAGGAAGGCCTGTGTGAAAGGGAGCACATACCATAGCTGTAGTGTGTCGTGCTGGGTAAGTCTCCGCTGCTCTTGGCCTCGTGTGTGTGTGTGTGTGTGTGTGTGTGTGTGTGTGTGTGTGTGTGTGTACTAGAGATGCAACCCAGGCCCTTTGTACTGAGTTATATCCCCAGCTCATTTTTTTATTTTTGTTTTTTGTTTTGAGACACAGTCTTGCTGAGTTGATAAGTTGCCTACCCTGGACAAAAACTTGTGACCCTCCTGCCTCAGCCTCCCAGAGTGGGGTCACCAGGCCTGGCCCTAGCTGTTTTGGCTCATAGCTTCATCACAGCCTTCATGGCTTGTGAACCAGCCAGAAGGAACCAAGTCCAGGGATGGCAGAGTCTTCAGGGGGTCCTTCTCTGATGCTATTACATGACTAAAAAAAAGTTTAATTTATGGAATGTATTACACACTGTCAGAGGGAAAATGCATTTTTTGCTTTTCTGTTATCTCTCGGTAAACTTGATCTACTATTACTTACATTTAGAGTGAAATGGAGTGGAAAGATAAGGCTATTATCCAGCTGATCTGAAGCAGAAAAAGAATAAGCCAGGTGCTCTTGCTGACAGACAAGGTTGGAAGTCAGAAATGTCCATATGTTCTCTGCTGACCGAGTTTGGCAGATATTCCAACCATCACTAAAACAGTTCACTGGAGTTCAATAGAAAAATCACAGGCTTTGCTACCGCCTGGATCTGGCTCAAAGGCTACTTCCACCACAAATGGCGGCCTCAGGAAACTATGACGAGAACCAAGCACACTGTTTGTGTAGGTGATCCCAAAACGCTCCTTCCCAGAGAGCAGCCGGCATCAACTCTGTGAACATGGGTAGCTCGGCTGGAAGCAGCCCGCTGAAGCCACTTCCCCACCTACAACTCCTTATTGTGTCCACACCCATGTTTTCACCTTGGGTTTCTGGGCTTTCGTCAGTGCCATGCCATCTGCACAGGTTTCTGGGCTCTCCATCACCCCACAATATCAAATATACCATTCCCTTACCATCACAACGGAGTCCACGCTGGGGTTGTGAGTTCTCTGGATCCACAATGTTAGAGGAAAGTCACGGGGGAAGTGGCAAAGCCTGAGGCACAAGTCCTGAGTGCACAGGGACATTGGAAATAGTGGTATCGTTCTTGTTCAAGATAATTGGCAACAACTGGAAAATTCCACATTTCACCCAGAACATCTGCTGGCTTCCTAGGTCTAGACCCATAGAGTCACATAAAGCATGTGACACACCTGGCCCAGAATACTGGCCCTGACTCGGCGTGGTTAGGACCACCATATGACTGTCAGCCAGTCTCAGCTACCACTCATTTGATTTGCTGCCCAAGATGTTTTCACATTTCTGAAATTCTTTTCCTAAACAAATCTGAGAGGAGCTTCAATTCTCAGCAGTGCTCTATTCCTCCTTTCTTGAGGGAGATTCCTCAGTGTAGCCCCCAGGAACCCTCGCTGCTCCAAATCTGTGGCCTCGAAGTAGTATTTTGTCTCTGGTTACTCTGTGGAACACAGCACACACTGGGGTTGTACCATCCAGAGCATTCTGAGTCTGCACTGGAGTTTTGCAGGTTCTCTAACAATGCCCTGGCATCACACTGAGGCTCTGCGGTAAACATCAGCGCTGTGGTGTCCACAAGTTACTGCAGTCCCCATTACACCAATGACGCCGACTGGGGCTCTGTTCTTTCTTCAAGCCATGTGATATCTACAGTGGGTAGGTATACGCTTGTTCTCAGTCCTCAATTCATTGTCTACACTGGAGTTCTGCACTCTCCAGAACTGTAGTACCTCTGGCAGGGTTCTTTTCTATTCATCCCAGGCTATCCACACTGGGTCCCATGCTTTCCACCCCCCGTGGTGTCGAGACTGGGTCCTGTGACCTCCTTCACCCCATGGCATCCAAACTGTCCTTGTGATCTCTACCCCCCCCCCCCATGGTATCCACATTGGGCCCCATGATCTCCACGTCCTCATGATGTCCACACAGGGTTCCATGATCTCTATGTCCCCATGGCATCCACACTGGGTCCCACGATCTCTGCATTCCCTTGACATCCACACTAGGTTTCATGAAGTGTTTTGATGAGTCTCTGCTTTCCATCAGTGCTATAGAAGCTACACTGGAACTCTGTGTCCCACCAGCATTATATTATCTATAATAAGGTTATGCTCTCTCCCTCAACCCCATGGTATACACACCAGATTCTCTGCGCTCTGTCAATGCTATGGTGTCTACACTGGGTTTTGTTTTGGTCACAGTTGTCATGCTTATCTATCCAGTCATATCTCAATTGAGTCCCACAGAGTGACTTCTTTGACCCTAAATTTGGTGATAGCAGTTGGGTATATAAAGACAGAACAGAGACCCTGCCCTCAAAATAAAGTAGACGCTGAGGAATGTCAGTGACTCTTACCTGGTGACCCAGCCTTGGACCCCTAGGCCATCAAACAGTACTGTCAGTGTCGTTGTATGGACCCAGCCACAGGGACAGGTGAATGAAACTCCTCCTCCCATCAGTCCACTCTCATTAGCTTCTAATACTACTACTGGTCTGACAGGAGGCTCAGCTTCACTTCTCTGTCCTAAGGAGAATGATCTTCAATGAAACCGACCCTTGATGTCAAAAAGGTTGGGGACCACTGAGACCCTGCTCCCATGTGTGAGAGGACATACGAGGTTTGGGCTTTACATGCCCTCGGATCCCTTCTATACTTTTTTTGTTGTTGTTGTTTCGGGACACCTACAAACTACTGACACATAACTAACTTAACCAGATATCACTTTCTCCTAGACACCAGTCTGGCTAAATCAGAGGAAAGCAGGCAGATAAGCCAAAAACTTCAACAGCTTATGGAAAATTATGCTCTGATTAAAGAAAATGCATTCATGCACTTTGAGAAGGAGGCAAAAATGACTAGCAGCCCCCCTGTCCCAGTTTGTTCCTTCCCAGACTTAAGCAGGTAAAGCACTTACCAACTGCAACTTTTCAGCCCTGGTGAAAAACTAACCAATGAGGGGTTTTCGGACACCACAGGGCACAGCCTTGCCTTTGATAGCACAGCCTTTGGAATGCTTTCTCTCTTCTTAATTATGTGGAGATCATATCGTGTCACCGAA
This sequence comes from Ctenodactylus gundi, assembly GCA_004027205.1. Taxonomy (NCBI): domain Eukaryota; kingdom Metazoa; phylum Chordata; class Mammalia; order Rodentia; family Ctenodactylidae; genus Ctenodactylus; species Ctenodactylus gundi. Next base: position 1,254 of record PVKB01006222.1, on the reverse strand, counting down.
TATCTAATAAATAGTGAGAAGAGCCGAGTCTGTACTTGGGTGCCTGGGTTCTGTTTGCACAGGGGCAGAGACTTAAAAAACATCTTCCATCACTCCATTTGAGTTCTTTATTTTCTGACCCAACCCAGTGATAGCACTAATCTGGGAAATATTTTAGGCTGATTCCAATATAATCATATCTCCAGTAGAACATGTCCTTCGAATCCTCAAGAAGGGCCCTGGCTTATCAAACGACTCTGGGATTTGCTCCTACAAAGCAATGTTTAAACTCACTGATTGGAGGTGGCATTTTTGACACATGATTCTGTCTGTTTATAACATGTCACTTATACCTGGTTACATTGGTTCACTCTGAAGTCTGCAAATTGTTCTTTCAAGAGATCACACGGCTGTTACATGACTCTCAGATGACTCATGGGACAACACAGATATGGTTGTACCGTCCTTTGTTTACTCCTTCCCCTACTGCTGGACATAGGCTACCAGAACTGGTTTGCAGGTCATTGTACAGACGTGTGCCTTCATGTCTTGTAAGAGCTTCCCCAGAAGTTGAGTGGCAGGATCGTATGATAGGTATGATCTTAAAAGTTTAAGGAATTTCAAATGCTCTCCAATATGATAAAGTCATGTAACATGACCATGGACAGTGGACATAGAAGTTATAGTTCAATCACATTCTATACAACACAGGATGTGGACAAAGGCTTAAATGTTAGTTATTCTAATAGATACATAATGACTTCATTACATGATCAAAATCTGTTTTGTTAAAGTGTATCTGCACACCTTTAAAATTTACAGTTTTGTAAGTCTTAAATACACACACACACACACACACACACACACAGAGAGAGAGAGAGAGAGAGAGAGAGAGAGAGAGACAAAATTATCCCTGGTATTAATGCAGTGACTATGACCCTCACTTCAACCGTTTCCGTGTGCCCATGACACTTTCCCTTCCTCTTGCTCCCTGCCCAACAACAAGACAAGAGCTGATCTTCTTTTTGTTACTATAAACTACTTTGCATCTTTAAATTTTATGTTGTAAAGAATCATGTGACCTAAACTTTTGTTTTGTTTTGAGAAAGGATCTCAATCTGTAGTCCACCCTGGTTCTGACCCATGGAGCCCAGGCCAGCCTCAAACTCCCAACAATCCTCCTGCCCCTGCCTTCCAAGTGCTAGGATTACAGGCTTCTGACACTGCGCCCACCTGCAACCTGAACTTGTTTGTGGGGACAGGGTAGGCATCTGG
>PVKB01006221.1:0-69536 GCA_004027205.1 Ctenodactylus gundi | reverse complement strand
TTGTTGTTCTTGTTCTGAGCATTCAGGTTTTACACATGGTTCCTTGGTATCCAGATACTTTGGTTTAAAAATCTATTATTTTGATGCTATTTAATTTTTAAAACTCAACTTCCTGGTTTCCATTGTTTTGTTTATTTTGTAAATCATGTAGACAATGATTATTTAAAAATATTTTCTGATTTTTCCGGGTCACTGGAGTGAGAGGTCACAAAGGGAACAGTAGACTATTACTGGTCCAGAAAGCAGATGTTGCTGACACTGCAGTCTTACCATATATGTATATAATCTATATTTATCCACTCAAGAAATATATAGCAATAAAAAATGAGACACTTTTAGTTCTTCCCCTAAATACTAATTCCATGAACCTGCTTTTAAATGTTTCTCGGGATATGGAAAATTCTGGCTCAATTGGAATTTGAATTAGGATCATTCTGTGGCTTTATAGCTGATAACTTAAATATTCCTTTCTTTTTTTTTCTGTTTGTCTCTCCACATTTTCACTGATGTACACTTAGCTGCTTCATAACAGTGCAAGCAAAGTAAAATTTAGGTAAACTAGAAAGGTCAGGTGATCTAAAAAGAGGCTGAATTGATTTCATGATATCATTAAGTCCTCACCAAACAAAAAAGACCTTGCAACTACTTTATTGAGTAGAAAAATGAACCAAAAGAATGTGAAAGAACTGTTCCTCAGAGAATTTAAGATGAATGTATACCTAAGATGATAAAGTAATGTTCTATTTTTTAATTTCTTAAAATTGTTCTAAATATCATTACATTTGTGGGGAATACAACATGTGGTTACTCACAACTCTTAAATATGCAAAGAAGGGAAATGAGATAGAGTTGGGCTTCCCAGTCAGTAATTAGACTTTGTCAAGTTTTCCTTGCATTTCAGACACTGGATAGAAAAGTGAGATGACGTTTGTAGCTATTATAATATTGTATGAAATAGAATAATATAGACAAAGAATGAAAAGGAGGAGGGAACAAAAACAGCAAAAATCAAAAATCATATGTGTATCAGTGACCTGAGGATATATTTACACAATGCTGAGAAACTCCTAAATTAGATGAAAACAACAAAATCTACACTTAGAGTTTTAAACTTTACCTGAACAATTCATAGTTTTATTTTGAATTTTATGAACCATGCATTTGATTTGTTTTCTAAAATATCAGACTTCAAATTAAAAAATAAATTAACAAATAAGAAAAATTACCATAAATCTTTTATCTCAGTCTCTCTTGCTTTTTTCTTATTCACTCCGTCCTATTTATTTTTCCATCCTGTAAAGTTAGATGTATTTGGATTTCTTTCTGAAAAGATGAGTTTTCTGCAGTATTGGAATAAAGCAAATCTAAGCTGATAAATTTTCCCAGCTTACCAAATCTTTAGGAAACATCTATTTCTTGTTTGTAAATTTTCATCTTCATTATATTAAGAAGTGTTTCAGAAACAATCAATGAGAGGATAACTTGTAGCTTAGTGAAATTAAGCTAGAAAATTGTGAAGCAAGTTAGTAGTTTGAAGCATACACCGAAGTCGTAATTATGACAATTGCAATATTTTTACTTTGCTAATGATTTTTGTGAAGATTTAAAGAGTAATTTGTAGTACTGAACAAAACTATAAAAATTAAATACCTCAAAAACAAAACATCTTATAGAATGAGATTATTCTAGTGTGTACTTCACGTAATATCACATAGCTTATTTAGAGAAAAAATAGCTAGTCTAACATTTTAATCAAATATGGACTTTTAAATTATAGAAATATTTAAAATATCATTAATAATCTAACTGGAAATCAGATACAGAGTTGAAAAAACATTTGGAATATTTTAGAAAATAAACTATCAATTATCTGTGCCCATTTAACATTTTGCTTTTTTAAAGTCCAAAGCTGATACTTTAAATTTTTGTGAAAAGTACAAAATCCCTGTCTGGTGGCACAGCAAAAACCTGTTGTGTAAGGATGTTTACTCCCTGTGATTGCACCCTAATCACAAGACATCAAGGGACGTAAATCTTTCTGAAGAAAGCCTTCCATGAAATGATGTTATAAAACCCTGAGGTATGGTCTACTGTGATAGCTCTGAAAGATCAGATTCATAATAGGATTTGCAGGTACTTCTAAACAAGGAACAGCTTAGCACAAGAATGGATTATTGCATTTAAGCATAACAATTACTCTTCTAGGTTTTTACTCTGAATTTTTCATTTACAAAGCAGGGAATGGAGAATTACAGAGGTTAATAACTTGCCATGTCTCATGGCTGGTAAATGGCATTGCTTGGATTTAAACCGTAAGCAACTTAGCTCCTTCAGGAAATGACTTTTTAAAATATGTCACTTGTTTAGCTTAGATAGAGGTCAACACTTATAAGGTTCCTAATAAAGCTGTTAATGTTGTGTTTCTTCTACTGTTAATAAGCTATTAGAACGAGTTCTTGTGTACGATTTACAGAGGGCTCTGAAACCTGCAGTTAAATTGGAAGACATCTTAACTAATACCTGATGTTTCCTCTTTGCACCTGCTTTTATCTCAAGTCCTGCCAGGATTCTCACACTGATTAACTAAGGAGGTGAATCCGAAAGGTTAAACTGCCGCAAAGGCCCCTTCTTGCAAAAAACTGGGCTGCCTTGAGTTCTAATTTCTTTCATATCAAAGCTAAGACAAAATGATTCAAGCACTGCAGCATCATAAAAATACTAAACTTTAAGTTAAAAGCAAAAATACCAGGTATTTCCATAGTAATTTTGACTATCAATACTGATGTCTTCTTACCTTATTTAGCTCATACAGCCATTCAGACGGCACAGCACATTTTCCCAAAAGATGATCAATTTGCTGCAACCATAAAGTACATCTGAGATCTTAAAAATTGAAATTTAAATTGCTCCTTGTGAAGATTAAAGATGCCCACTTATTGGCAATTTTGTACGCTTGAACTAAGTATTCTAATAATTTTAGAGATAAGTGAACCCAGGCACAAACAAAAACAACAAAATGTATAACTAGACAGGTCTACCAAAATCATTTTCAAAATAAATACACATCTCCGAAGATTTTTTTAAAGTCTCAGCAGAAAAGAATAAAGCAAAACCAAGTTTCTCCTCTCTCAAGTTTAGCTACATAAAAAAAAAAAAACAAGTATTTGGTGTAAATACTTCAATCTGTGCTTTGACTCATTTCAAAATATGACCATGTTGACTTTGGAATTCTTTAATTGTCAGATGCCTATGTGCTGGGCCCTACTCCCAAAATGTCTGTTTTTGTTTGAGCTGTCACAGTCGGAGGTGGTCTTATTGATGCAGACTTCTGAATAATTTAGTATTTTCTGACAGCTTTTTTATTTTTTAAGAACTGTTTTCACTCACTAAATCATGGAAAATATTTTTGGTGATAGTTTTCAAGAGTACAGCATTATGATTTTAATGCCTTCTCAGTTTGAAAAAGTACTCATTTGCTTGTTGAGAATTATTTGAAATACCCCTCACAGGACAATATCGTTCCATGCTCTTTGAGCACATTTCCTTATATAGAATTATGGAATGGTGCTTTATGGCTGTACTGAATTGAATTAAATTGGATTAAATTGAATTGAAAAAAAGTAGAGAAAGAGACAGACAGACAGAGAGAGAGAGAGGGGGGGGAAGAAGGAGGAAAGGAGGAGGGGGACAGACAAGCAGCACCTCTGTTTTAACAATGAAATGATAATCTGTCTTTAAAAGCTGAACAAGATATGACTATATTGCTTTCCTCATTATTTTATGTTTCTTTGGAACGGTGTTTTCTTTTTCAATTGAAGCACTTTAGGCACATAACATTGACTGTGCTAGAGTGTGTACATGCAAATGGCATATTTGATTGAGGCACTTGGAAAGAGGTGTGCTCTTCTCCCAGGCGACATATTGAAATTGTGCTCTACTTTCTCTTTAAGAGAAAATGGTGGGCATTTTGTTTTTAATTGAAACTTCCTACAATGTCTATTGAATGTTTTGAAAAGTGATACCAAAAACTGTCTGTGGAGGGTAGATCTTACACGACACAATATTGATGGGAAGGGATTTCTTCTTCCTTTTTAATTTGGATAGCTTTGGTCTTTTAGAAATTTTGAATGAAAGTCCTTTCAGATGATTTTAGCAGATCGCAAATGTGTCACTTGGTTTTGACAAAAGCATCTCCAATATCTCGGTGTAGGTTAAAGTTAAAACATTCAGCAACCTAACAAGGCTTTGACTCTAAAACTTAAAATTAACTCAAGTTACAATTGCTACTGTGATTTTCTCTTTCCTTGTCCCCTGTCCCTGACCCTAGTGTAAAGTAACCACCTCAGTAGTTAACATAAGCTATGAAAATCTTTGAGATTTATCAAAAAGTCAATCCTTGACACTATAGCTAGGTTAAAAAATACAAAACTACTTATAAACATTGCACCACTAAGTCGCAGTAGTGCCTAGAAATTTAAGAAACATATTTTTTATCTTTAAGCATTTACTGATTTCATAGTATTAAAATCATGATCGTTATAACTTCCTTTACAGGACATAAAAATTTGTTAGAGTGCTTTGCTTCCTCATCTGTTAATTGGAGAAAAATATCTCATTGGCTTGTTGAGTTGTAAAATTAAATATGATGTGTAAAAAATGTCAGTATGATTTTAATATTTGAATTTATTACCTTTATTATGACAAAGAATACAATTCTGTGAACTATACTACATATTTCAATGCTTTCTCTCTAGAAAATTCTTTCTCAATTTCTGCCCACTACATTCTATTAGTTCATAGTGAAAGCTTGAGAAATATGAAAACATCCTCATAGTATAGTGAATAACTGACCAACACCTAGAAAGTAATGTGTTTTGTTTAAAAGGGTGTTCAAATATCAGCCAGTTATGAAAATGAAATAATTGGTACCAGCTGACAATCAATCAGTTGACAACCTAGTTGTCAAGCACGATTTTTCAAATGTGTATCTAAATGAGATAATCATTTAGCAATGGGATGTGGTAATTAGAACTACATATAAGAACAAATTATGAAGATTTTCATTTTCTAGTTTTATTTTTCCCCTTATTATCTATGAAATATTTATTTCTGAGTGATAAAATAATACTACAAACTATATTACATATGTTTAATGTACCAAATCCTTAATCTTTAGATACAAATATATTAAAATATTCTTTCTTATATGCTGTTTTTTGACATAATAACTAATACCTTCTTTTTGTAGAAAGTTTTTAAACATTTTTACTTTTGACACATGGTAATCATACATATTTATAGGAGACACTGTCAAGCATTTCAATACATGTATACAAAATAATGTTCTTACCACGGTGATTGGCTTATCACTTCTTACATATCAATGCTTTATACCTAACAAATAAGTTATAATATGTGATATCTTAATATTGGAGGCAATGTACAGTGCGGGTACCTTATTTTGGAACCAAGGAAAGAGGAATAAAAGCACTCACCAATCAGACGGGAGTCCCCAAAATGGGCTGCCAATGATGTGCTTGTCTAGAGATTTCTTAGGGAGTTAGACTCACATTTACGTTATGGTGACAGCTCTTGATTGCTTTTAAATCGGGCAGAAAGTTTGTGTTTAGGGGCTTGACAGTAATTTTGTTACACATGCCTTTTAGAGTAACTTTATTTGTGTTTTCCCATGAATCTTTGGATTTCCATATGCATAAGGTCTTAATAAGCTGAGCACACCCATATTCAATATGGAAGGTTTGATGTGCTTGGAATGTATGGAACATCTGCATGTCCAATGGGTGAGCAAAGATTCACATTTCTTGCCCTTCTAATGTATTTCTAGTGCCCCTTTTCTCCAACCTTCCGGCTCGTGCCTACCTAACTGCCGACTTCTCAGTATGATCAATAGGTCTAATCTGTGCTTTGCATAATTGCTGTTCTACCATCGAGTGCATATATATTTACAGTATTTACCTCCTCTTGTTGAATTGATTCTCTTATTATAAGGTGGAACTTTATGGCTCTTTTTCCTATTTTTGACTTAAAGTCTATAAAATTTTCTGATATAAGTAAATTTGGGTTTTCATTGGCAAGGTACACCTAGCCTGTTCCTTTACGTTTATTCTATATGTGTCTTTAATGATGAAGTGAGTTTCCTGGTGGCAGCATATTAAGTTTTTCATCCATTTAGCTATCCTATTTCTTTCAACTGCCAAATTTAATCTATTTATACTTAGGATTATTAATAATAAATAAGACATGCTAGTATCATTTGATTATTTTTTCTTGTTTTTGTATAAAAATTTTTTCCTTTCTTCTTAGCTTGTTGTTCATCTTAATAGCGTGGTAATTTTCTGTAATTTGAATCTACTTTTTATGTAACTGCTCTTCTAATGAGATTTGTATTTTAGTGTGTTTATGATTGTCTTTATTATATTTTATTTGTAGTATATGACTTCCTTGAGCATATTAAGTTTGACCAGTGTGGTGGTGATGAATTCGGTCAGATTTCACTTATTTTACAACAATTTCCTTCTTTAATTCTAAAGGATAGAAATTCTGGGTGTAGTGTTTTTAGTTAGCAGGTTATATCTTTTTTTATTTTAACACATTAAATGTATTTTCTCACCTTCTCCTGGCCTACAAAGTTTGTGCTGGTACATTGGTGGAGATTCCATTATATGTGGAGATTCCATTATATTTGACTAGATGTTCTTCCTACTCCTTAGATGTTGCCCTGTACTTCTCCTAATTTGATTACACTCTACCTTAGAGATTGATTTTAGGTTGTGTCTGTGAGGTTTGAGCTTTCTGGACCTGAGCATTCACACCTTCCTCTAGATTGGGGAAGTTTTCCGTAATTATTTTATTGAGTCCATTTTCTGTATAATTTATCTTTTCCTAAAAATAATCCATGATCCTAAGGGCTGCTTACTTAATGGGCTCCAATAATTCTTGAAGGATTTTGTTCATTTTTAAAATAATTTCTTTTTTTCTTTCTTTTTTTCTTTCTATTTCATCTTATTTTCGGTCTAACTGAGATATTTCACATTCCGATAGTGCTGTCTTCAATCTGAGAATCTCTTTCTACTTCTAATTGATCTATTTTGCCACAGTTGCTCTTTACTGTGTTTTAATTTTATTTATTGGGTTGTTTAGTGCCCAGATTTCTGTCTGGTTCCTTTTTGTGATCTCTATCTCCTAGGTAAATTTATCTTTCTTATAACAAATTGGTTTCCTCTTTTTTCTCAATTGTATCTATATGATCTTGTGTCTCATTAAGTAATTTAAAAATTATTATTTTAAATTCCGTTTCAGTTAATACATTGATTTCAGTTTTGTTGGGATCCTGATTGGCTTGAGATTTTCCCCTGGGGATTAATGGAGTCCATTTCTGCATGTGTCTGTGTGGTTCATGCAGGAATGGCCTTGAATACTTTATGATCTGGTTTCTGGCTCCTTTCCTTTCCTCTTTCCTAACCTCCAAGTGCTAACTATCTCGGCTCTGCCACGAAGATTCTGCCTTCCTGCCAACCAACCATGGATCAGTCACTCTGAGCCATGAATCAAAGCAACTTTTCTCTTAAATTGTGAGTATCAGGTATTTTGCACTGCAGTTTATTTTGTTTCTTCAGAGACATTGTGTTACTTTTTTTTTTTTTTTCATGCATCTGAGCCCCTGTGTCGATATTTGTGCATGTGGTAGATGGGTTGAATCTCCATTTTGTAGAGTGAATTTCATACAAAAGACTTATGATATATGTCCTTTGAGGTTGATTAGATGTACTATGTTGGCTCTGATTGTAAGTGAGAACATTGGTGTAGTATTTATGTATCTTCAGCTGTAAATAATGTCAGTAATGTCTTAAAATATCTCATGGGCCAAGGCTCCAGGAATTGTAGAATATCACTTCCTCATAGGTAACATTTCTCTCAGTTAAGTGTCTTCTTTAACACGACCAGCTGTGGGATGGGGTTCCTAACATTTTTGACAGGTCACATGGGGACAGGGCTAGATGAGCTGTGGTAGGACATGCATGGCTCCGAGGTAGTGTGTCCGCCCATGTCTGAATATTGCACAGTAGTTTGGGTATTCTGGCAGCCCAAGACAAGACATGGTGCCATCTAAAGGCTAGGCACATGACTTTTGGAGACTGCAGAATGGACTGTTACTCTCTTCCCAGAAACAATAGTGGGTGGGCATTGCCATTTAACAACACCCAGGAGCGTGCAAGGCTGCCCATGTTGCTTTCCTATTGTTTAAAGCACCGTTGGCCACCAAAGTGGTTTTCATGTGTCTAGGAGGATGTGGGAGCACCAAACTAGTTCCTAGGGATGAGTTAGTTATCCAGATGTTTCACAGGACCCCAGTGAGTAGACATGAATGTAATGTGAGTTGTCTCTTTCTCTGCAATATCAGTGTTTTATCATAACCCAGATGTGTCGGAACCAGTGAAAGCTGCAGAATTCCCTGGTAAATGCTTCAAATGTTCATGGCATTAATGAGGATTTCCTGGGGCCTCGTGATTACTCTTCCATTGGTCAACAATGCCCCTTTTCTTTCAGGGTTTATCTTGATCAATGGTGCCATAGATGTTGTGCACTCATTTCCCCTTTTATAAGTCCACCATGTTTCTCTGTATTCTACCACTCTCTGCTACTTCCGCTCTGAACTTTGGTGCTTTGCCTTAAACACTTCAATGAAATAGCTGCTGTCTTTCCTTTGTTTGTGCCTTGGCTTAGAAGAGAGTATGGTGGCGCTTCTCATCAACCCTCTTTTCCTACCTCATTGGTAGGCATCTAGTAGGAAGTCTAGGTCAAGAGCGATGCAGCTCTGACCTTCCCTTTATAAGTTGAGTATCACACAAGGACAATTTATACCACACTCAAGTACCTTGCATGGACAAAGATATGTACTATGATGAATTTTTGTGAGTGTAATGTTCAAGAAAACTCTGATTATCAGTTTTATAACTCAAAGCCAATGCTTGTGTTTACTTAAAACATAATGACTGTCAAATACTGTCTTTGAAACTGTCTCAGTTACTTTTTCATTGCTGTGACTCAATACCTGACACCCACAATTTTAGGAAAAGGAGAGGTTTATTTTAGCTTACAGTTTCAGATGGTCACAGTCCATTCAGGGATGGCTGGCAGCAATTGGAGTACATGGCAGAGGCAGAAAGGTGGAAGCAGCTTCTCAGGACATCACAAACAGGCAGGCCAGTGAGACTAATAGAGACTAGCCCAAGTCCCAGTCTTAGTCTCCCTGCATCCAGTTATCGAAGGTGTGACCACAACACACCTTTAGTCTTAACTCACACACCTTTAGTCTTAAGTCACATGCCTTTAGTCTTAACTCACATGCCCCTAAACCCAACAACTGCAATGCACCCCTCCAGACCAGACACCAATCCACCAACATTATATGGCTCCATAGACATTCCATAACGTTAAAATACATGAGATTTTTGAGGGACACTCCAGATCCTAACCACAACAGAAACAAATAATATATCTTGAGAACATATCTGTTTTAGGATCTGACCCATTGGCTCAGTGTTTCTCAACTTTGCCTGATTTGGAAAATTTAGATAAAAATCTGCTGCCGTGGTATTATCCTAGCCTATTGCAGAGATCACCTAAAAATCTGTATGTTAAAGAAGAACCTAGAAACATATTACTTAACTTGCTAATATGAGACGAGCTACACTATTTAAGAAATGAGGGCTTGTTCAAGTAGTCATGTTTTAGTCTGTGTATTTTGTACAGTTATTTAGCCAGTTAATTCACTCATTTTTATACACATTACAGCCTATTGATTTTCTAAAAGTGACATCTTATAAATCCCATTGTTTGCTATTATTTGCAATTTACCTATTTCACACTCATGTGGAACCAATATTACTTGTTCTCAATTTTACCAATTGAAATTATTTTTCTACCAATATTTAGATGTATTAAGGAGGAATGGCTGGAGGAATGGCTCAGTGGTTGACTTGCTTCCCTAGCAAGCCCTAAGCCAAGCACTGAATACCCAAGTTAGATTCCTCAGCACTTGGGAGGCTGAGATAAGAGGATTGCCGTGAGTCCAAGGCCAGCTTGGGTTCCATAGTGAGTTCAAGACCAGTCTGTGCCGCAGAATCAGAAAAAAAAAAAAAAAAAAAAAAAAAAAGTTTGTACTTATTTTTCCAGTTATAAACAGAAAATTCTTTAAGTGTAAAGTTAGAAATACACACACACACACACACACACACACACACACGCATATACATATATGCACACACACATTTTTTTAAAGAAACAGGTAAGACCATCTAGTATGCTAATCCTATCACAAAATCAATATCTCAATATCTTTTTTTTTAGACAGGATTTCACTCTGTAGTCCAGGCTTGTCCTGAACTCACTATGAAGTCCATACTGGCCTTGGACTCAGGACAATCCTCCTGCCTCAGGCTCTGGAGAGTTGGGCTTAAAGGCATGGGCCACCACGCCCAGCTAACATGGTGCTGAGAATTTAAACTCTGGTACTTAGTGCTTGTTAGGCAAGCCCTTTCACTGCTGAGCTATTTCTCTAGCCCTACATTGGTTTTATTCCTAATTTGTGTTTTATTTCTTACTCTCTTTCCTCTTCTGAACTGTTAATTAAATTGTTTCAATCTAAGATTACTTAGGACCTAAAACCACTTAGTCCCTTGTATCTGACAAGTTGATTTTTTTTAAAGCAAGTTCTCTGTCTGTAGTCCATTCCTCCTGCCTCATCCTCTCAAGTGCTGGGATTTGAGGTGTGAGCCACCATGTACCAGTGTGCTTATATAGTTCTGGAGTTCTGGGTAATAGAACCCAGGACCTTGCCCTTGGCTGAGAAAGTGCTTTAGCAAACGAGCTATGCCCCCAACCCTAAAAAGTACAATGATTATATTTTAAAACTCAACTGAAAATGACATGTAATATGAAGAATTAAATTAAAAATGATAATATTTAATTTCAATTGCTTTTAAAATCTGTCTCTTTTGAGTTATGAGAAAGAAGTAAATACGGATGTTCTTTCTATCCTACAACAACCATTTGGTCCTCATATTCATTAAAAAATGAGATTGCCCTAGTTATGTTGATTTGATCATACAAAAGCAGCGACCAGAAAATTCCATAACATATGAAGATGTATTTGGATCATTCCAAATTCATTAATGATTGTTTTTAATCGTCTAAACTATTGCTTAATTAGAATATTGATAAATTCCATATGAAACCAAGAAGTAATACCCACATGAACAGATAACTCAATGTTCCCTAGGAGCTAACAAGATTTTAGCAGTGACCAGGGAGGAGACTAAAGGAATTGTAACACTAAAATCAGCTACCATCAGTGAAATATGCTTCCCCAGAAAAAAACAGAATACATAGGCAATGGTTCAGACAAATATGACAATATCAGCTTATAGAAATAACAAAATGCATACTTAATACAAAATTTCTAGTTCTTATATAAGGAACCCTGGGGATTTGGAAAAGTTTTTTTTAGACATTATCATGGAGATGGTAATATTATGAGTTACTGAATACATTTCATAAATTTATATCTGTAAAAACCTATTAAAGAAGTGAAAGATAAAGATATAGCAATTACAAAGGTAATGAGATATCATACATTAAATTTTATATTCTCATTGCCTAAATTTTTAGAAAGCTAACACTAATTTTGTAAGAAACTAATAATAATATAGTTTTTTTATTCTTTGCAAATAAAATTATCAATTTTATTTCAGTTTTCATAATTTTATAAAATATTTTATATGAAAATTAAAATAACTAATTCCCTGTCATAACTATTAGTATTAACAGTCTGATCAGAAGTCATTGTAACACACCAGAAGTATGTGAATACACTGCACAGCTATTTCTTTGTTTTAGAAATCACAATTGTCACATTTAACTCCACATGGTTAAAATAAACATACTGCTATTTATAGAACTAGTCCTGAAGTTGAAAACTTCAGAGAAAAAACAAACTTCTATTGTTGTTATTTAGAAAAAAAATTGAATCATAGAGTCATGATCAAAAATAATATTAACTTCCTACTGAGGAAAGCATGGGAAATGCATAGTTTCTGCTTCTCTCCTTTTCAGACTGTAGGAGTATTGTCAGGCAACCCACACTCTAAGGTTTTGTTAAAATCACATACAACTTCCATCATTTTTTTCCTTTCTTTTAAAGACACAAATAAAGTTCTTACCCTTCCTACAAACTTCTAGTTATCCAATTTCTCTGAGAACACATCTCTGATCAGCCCTAGGAGTTCTGCTAGCCTCTTCCTAAAACATTACCAAGCAAGCCACTCTTAGTAAAACTTTCTTTGACATCCAGTTGTTTAAATCAAAGAATGTGCATGACCGATAAGGATATTTTCAACTTTCACATACTATATCCAGCCTTTGTTTTCTCTTGTAACTCACATGTCAAAGCTCATAGCTCTAATGTACCAGAAGCACTCAAGGGACTGAGTCTTCACGCACAAACATTTGAAACACCATCCATCAACGTTTCTCCCTTCCCTTCTCTGCCTTTCAAAATGTTAGCCATGCTGCCAAATCTAAATTAAAGATTTCCAGCATTCCCTTGAAACTTCTTGCGTTCCCGGAATAGGAGATGCTGTTACTGAAACACTTATCCCAGCTAAGTGTACCCTATAGTACCTTGAAATCACAGTTAAGGAAATCTAAATAGCTGAAGACTGCTATAGTTTGTGATCTCAAAGGGTTGCTGGTGGTTACTTCAATTTTGTTTCCCATTTTACTACTATATATATATATATATATATGTATATATTAAAGAAATACATATGCGTGACACACATTGGTAGTATTGAACTTATATATTTTGTGCACATACATATCACAGCACCATTACAACCCCTTCCCTTCTTCTTTGGCCCTCCTGTTCCCTCCCCATCCCCCTAATTCCCGATATCACATTAGCACCCATTAACGCCTTTGTCTCTATAAAATGCCTGCATTCTGGGTCTTTCATATCAGCGGAACCATGTGATATTTAACCTTCTGAGTGTGATTTCACAAATCACAATGGTCTTAAGTGGTGCCCATTTACCTACAAAAGCCTCAAATTTATTTGGCTTTATGAATGAGTAGTACTCTATTGTGTACACATACCAGAGTTTTTGTATTTATTGTTTTGTTTGTGGACATTTTGCCATTTTCAATCTTTAGTCCTATCATTTTCCTGATTTCCTAATTTGCTTCGACATGATATGCATGTATGTGTACATATAATGTATGCTAATATGTATGTGTATTTGTAAAGATTACTTCTCAACCATTTCACAAAACTGTTTGACTCGAGGAAATATTCATACTATGTACCTTGTGTTTCTTCATGGTCCTAATGCAGCTATAAACATGGCAGGATTGGTTCTGTTCTTTTGTTTCCCAGCCAGTGCACCATTAAAATAAATGTAGCAGGTAGCGCATCTCTGCACCAAGCTTGCGAATTTCTTTGCATCATCTCTTACAGAAAAGCTGACATTTGCAATAACCAAATTTTTGTGCTCGAACTTCCTCTTCTTTATCTCCGATCCTTTAACCTTTAGGTCTCTCTGCCTTTTCTCTCTTTTTTTTTCATGGCTCTTGAGACCATCTTATTATCACCAATTTTAAAGCAAAACACTCTTCACTAAGCATATTTTCTCATCTTTCTCTTTACCCACAATGCCGCATCCTTAGCCGTCACGTAGCACAGTGCCTCGTCTTGGTACTTGCCTCTCTGAGTGAGGTCTTCTCTGACTGCCAGACCGAAAATGGTATGTCCCTCCTGAGATTCTCTTTCCCACTCGATGCTGCATTTTCCCTCTAGAACATAATAAAACATTCTAATTTATTTTGTCTGTCTTATCACTGCAGTACTCTGATACAGTAAAAGCTCCAATAATCCAGAATTTGCTCCGATTTTTGCTGTTTACTTCTGCATAATCAGATCCTGAAACAGTACCTGGTATATAATGGTTAATCAATAGCTAATTGGTTTAAAAATGACTTGTTTAGTATTTCCCGTTTTCTCTCTCTCTCTCTCTCTCTCTCTCTCTCTCTCTCTCTCTCTCTCTCTTGTTTGTTTGTTTGTTTCTTTCTTTCTTTCTTTCTTTCTTTCTTTCTTTCTTTCTTTCTTTCTTTTTTAAGGGTCTCACTCTAGCCCAGCTAGTCCTGAACTCACTAAATAGCCCAGGCTGGCATTCAAATCACAACAATTCTCCTGCCTTAGTCTCTTCAGTGCTAAAATTACAGGCTTTTACCTCCATGTCCTGCTTTATGTGGTGCTGGGGAATCGAAATCGGGGCCTTGCACTTGCAGGGCAAGCACTTTAACTGCTGTGCCATTCCTCCAGCCTATTGTTAGTATTTTTAATTTTAATATCAATACATAGACTCCATTTATTCAGTTGCTTGGAATAAATAAATGCAAAAATAAACTGAATAGTTTTAGTTTAGGACAGAAGTATAACACTGTTAAAGGTTTTAGAATACTTCACATAACAGAGTGGGATGTTTAAGTCATAAATACATAAATTTTTGGCAAAGGCCCCTCACATTTATAATCTTAAACAAAGGATACTGATAGAGAAGTTCATTGCCATAGCTGGGTTACAGTATTTATAAAACAAATAATGACACCCTGCCTGAAATTTTTGAAAGGAAATAAAATATAACGACATTAACAATGCCATCAGATGCCTCTTTATTAATGAAGGAAAACAGTGTACAGCCTTTCCTACCTGTGGAAGCCTGGTTCCTGGAAGCAGGAACACAACAGTGGAAAAGTAGCATTTGTGGCCAGGGTCATCCAAGCACTGTAGCGATCTATGGTGATTGTCCAGGAGGAGTGACAGACCACATCACGGTAGCAGCTGTGATCTGTGCATGATTGTGCTCTCTAAGTCAATTAGGTTTCATAACAGAAGTTTGCCATGGTTACCATCTTGAATGTAGGTTAGGCTATAGCATGAAGAGTCTGTGGAGATCATTAGGTCAGGTGATGTTGCAAAAAGACATAAGAATTTTTCAAATATATAAATGGACAGAATATATAGTTTATTTATTTATTTTTCTGTCTCAAATTTACTATACTGCAAAATATAGCTTGCTTTTTTGGTCACTTACACAAAATAACTACAAAAAGCTTTTTACAGGAGGTAAAACTATGGAATAAAACCCCATGATAAAAGTCAATCTTTGCTTTGAAATAGTTATGAATATATAAATTTGCTAATACAATGTTCTTTTAAGTGTATAATATTTTCTCTACATTTTGAAGCTGATGGTGGTAATATATTACTTGTGGAAAATAGCTGTAACCCTTTTTATATAAGTATAATGTGTAAATACTATATAAATGTGCATGTAGCAAAGAAAAGTTTTACATATACAAAATTTCTGAAAGATCACATAAAAAAAGAAAACTGGTAACTAAATAACAAACCAACCACTGTGTTTTGAGAACACGTGTTCTGTGGTGATTTAAGTACTTGAGAGACTCTTTCTCATGATATAATGAATGAGTCACTGTCTCCATCAGATGGCCAATCACCAAAACTATCATTTCAACCATGCAATCAGAAACTCCACTTTCAAAGGGAAAGAAATTATCTGATCAAGAAAGATTAAATGGCTAATTTAAGACTTCAGGAAATAAACAACATCAGAGCGTAAAATATGTCCCGGGCTTTTGAATCTCTAGTACATTCCTATTACATGTTTTAAGTATGTTGATCTTTATAATATGTTGAGCATATATGGAAAGTGCAGTCTGCAAAAATCAATGAAAAGGTCAAGTCACAATAGACAGCTTCAAATCAACATCAGCCTTAAAAGCCCACACTATTTTGAGAGAGAAAAAAGAATATGAACAAAGGATGAATATATTACAATTTTACTTTAAAAAATGTGAGCAGTCTGGAGACAGTCCTGTGTTGTATTTTTACTTCATTAATTTTATTCTCCATTATGTTTGTAGTATAACTTTAGGAAGGCATATATATTACCACAAATATATTATTGAGTGAACTACCTCCAAGGGTGTCATTTCAGCAGAATGAAGAGTTGCAGTGGGATGCTCCTCAGGTGAAAATAGAACATTTTCTCGCCATTAATATCCTGTTTTCTTGAAATTGTGTACATTCATGCAACACACATGCACATACACATTTACTTAATTTTTAGTTTTCCTCTGACAATAATTTCAGTGCCAATTTCCCATCTTAATTTTTCTTCAATATTCTCTTATAGTTCCTTCTTGGGTAGATTTAACCATTAAATACAATTCAGAATTTCAGGGAATGCAGATGCTTTAAAATGATACATACTTTCTGAAGAAATTTACATGAGATGCATTGATATATTATTCTATGTCTGCTTGGGAATATTTTGCACAGCCACTCTTGTCTACCGATATAAGTATGTGAGGAGAGAGGCGTGGTGAAGTCAGCTTTGTTAGTTCTTTCGAATGAAGGGAATATTGACAGTTTTGTGCCTTAGGATTAGAAAAAACTTACGAAGAAATTCCATTTGTGGTAGTTTGAGAGCAAGTTTTATTTTTAGCACCATCTTTTCTAAGATTTTAGCATTAGTCTCCACAAGGAAGGAAGTAGTTCTGATCCTTGGTAACAAAGAAATTCTTTCAAAGAAATAGTAAATGGAAAAAGAAAAATAAAAGGCTTGAAAAATAAATACAAAAAAACCCAACATATAAAACTAAAAGCTAAAGAGTTCATACTTGGACAAACTTAAAAAAAAAAAGAGCTGAAATATTTTTCAAGGGACCAAAGAAATCAATTGTTATTTACCCACTCCTCCCCCCAAACTTTGAGATGCTTTGAAAGCAACGGATTTCTTGGACTCACTATTTGCTTTGATAGAGATTTTTTTCTTTGCCAGATTTTTTTTTTTTTTTTTTTGGTCCATTTTTAAAAACAGTAGCATTCGCAACGACTTAATTGTGCTATGTAGAAAATTAGTTAGTTTTATCTAACTGTCTCTTTAGGAATAACACTGTAATTAACAACTTCATAGGATTTTTTTTTTCACAGATTTGGTTATTTTCATGGTACCAATGTCAGTGCCTCAAGAGTTAGAGATAAAAACTGAACAAGTATAAGGCTCTTTTAAGGCTGTTGAAGCCGAGTGTGAAGCTGTTTATTTATTCCCGAAAGGCTGTGCCTGTCTGTATTTCTATCACAACCTTGTTACTGGCTGAAGAAAGTCCGCTTGTACAGCTGGCCTGTCTGCTGGTCACTGGCTTAACCCAAGGAGGCCAGCCATGGCTGTTAATAGGAAAATAAAAATAAAAATAAAAATAATTTAAAAAAAAGTTCCTTCGAAGCCAGCTTTGGGGTAGATGGCAAGTATCTTTTCCCCAAACTCTCTCCCTCTCAGACTTGTCACTGCAACCAAAGACTTTTAAAGGATGCGGGGAGGGTAAGGGGCACGCATACTTATATTTAGGGTCGCTGGAAAGTGTACAGCCCATTGCAGGAAACTTTACAATCTGGAGTTAGGCGGTGGATTTTGTTGGTGTTGGCCTGGGTATCTCCCTCATCCCGTCCTTGAGGGGAGAGAGAGTCTTTATTCTGAGAAGAGACTATCTTTCTATCTTTCTTTCTTTGATCAGTCATGAGATTTTGCCTTTTGTTCAGTTGCCACAGTTCTAGGGAGAGTTGAAGATTTTCTGACTTTTAAAATCAAAATATTAGCCTGTTGATAGCAGTTTGAGGTAATCATTCTTCTACAGCATTGATTTTTTTTTCAAAAAGTAGCTTTTGAAATATGATAATAAAAAAGACAAAAAGCTAATGTAATATTACTTGACTTGGATTTGATTGTCAGCTATTATTCCATTTTTCTATAAAGGTGACTTTCATTATTCTCAGTAGTTATGCTCTGTAAAGTCTCCTCTCTATTAAGGTTGGCTACACCGAGACATTGCTTCCGGGAGAAACACCAGGTTCTATTCTTAAATGCTTCTATTCATAACACTGTCGCCAACCAAATAGTACATAAACTACTTCATGTCTTCTTTTGTTGAAATATACTATACTTAAAATGAAATATGGATTTACTAATATGAATTTCCATCAGTCAACATTGTAATTTATTCTTGGAAAAGCTTACTTATCTTACACATGTTTTTGACCTATGGGCATTTCTCAGAATTACAAAGGTTATTTTATTTCTTATTTTTAAAATTTCTTTCTTTATTTATTTTGGTTTTAGTGGTCCTGGCAACTCAGAAAAGTACCTTTACTCTGAGTTAGCCCTCCAGCCCATATTTATTTTTGGTTTTGAGGCAAGGACTTGGTAAATTGCTTACTTGTAGAACAAACTTGAACTTGAAATCCTTAGCCTTTTAGAATTCTAAGGTTATAGGCCTGTTCCTCTTTCCTTGGTATCAAAGAGTTTTTGAGTTTTCAAGCTGTGGGTAGCACCTGAGCCCTATATTCCAAGGACATTTTAAACAGTAAAATTATATAGAAAAAAACCACAAAAATTAAAAGAGTGATACTGAGGGTCATGAAAAGGAAACATGTAGGAAAGAAAGATAAACAAACAAATAAATGAACAAGTAAATAAATAAATAAATAGGGCATTGCTGGCATTGCCTTGACATCATCTAGGAAGGTGTTGCCAGGCAACCCAAATGTTTTGCCTCCCTGAGGATGTTCATGAATGGGAATGTAGAGCACCACACTTTCCTACTTCTTTTGAGGTTATAAAAACATTTTTTTTAAAAAAAAATAGCAAGTAATCAAATTCATAAATATAGAAATGAGAATGATAAATTGGCTAGACCTGCTTTTTGCACTTGTCTTTTTGCTTTTCTTTGACTCAATTTTTTATATATTAGAATTATGCTAATTAATTTAGAAACTCAGCATGTATAAGTGTATCATTGCTGCCATTTTTATTGTACACTTTCATTGTGGTTTATTGGCCTATTCAGCTCACAATATTTAATATATTTCATTGGGTAGCATATATTGTTTTAATTGTAGCTTTGTTGTAATTTGGCCTGATAGCAACATTTATGTTCCTTTTAAAAACTCATTTATGTAATTTTTTTTTTTGTGTGCTGTCATCAACCTCAGGGGTCTTATATATGAGGTGAATGTTTTACCATTGATCTATAACTTCAGTGTTCAATGCATTTCTTAAATATAAAATTGTTTTTTTTGTGATGTCTGTTACCTACTGATGAGTCAGATTGGTACAGTTTATTTTTCTGGGCAAATATTCCTTTCTTTCCAAAAGAGAATAGTGACCAGTTGCTTTGGTTTTTTTTTTTTTTTCTTTGTTTTTGTTTTTGTTTTTGTTTTTTTTCATAAAGCTTCTAAATGTGGCGAATATATTTGGTATTAAGATTATCTTAAGCTAAAAGCATTACAAATTCAACAAACACAGAAAGAAGCCTTCTTGGAACTTTTTTTATCTGGCTAAAGCAGAAAGTTCTGATAAATGTAGTTGCCATAAATAACCTCTCCCTAGTGACTTCCTAGGAAATGTATGGCTCTGAAAAAAAAAAAAAAAAGGAAAAGACTACTTGCACCTATGTAAAATGTAGACAAACACTTGAACACTTTTTCTTGTTTGTTTGTTTGTTTATTAAGACAAAGTCTCTGTCGTCCAGGCTGGTCCTGATATCATTGTGTAACCCATGCTGGCCTTGAACTCATTACAATCTTCCTGTTTATCTACTGTATGTATGTATTTAGTTAGTTAATTGATTAGTTAATCAGTTTGTTAGTTAATTCTCTACTGAGACAGGATCCTGAGCTCACTATATCAGGCAGGCTTGAAATGAACTCACAGAAATGCCAGTGCTTATCTGCTATCATTTATTTATTTGTTTGTTTATTTGTTTACTAAGACAGGGTCTCACTCTGTAGACCATGGAAGTCCTGAGCTGACTGTGTAGCCCAGGCTGGTCTCCAACTCATGGCAATTGCTCTGCTTCAGCCACCCAATTGCAGAGATTACAGGCATGCCTAACCACACCTGACTTTGTCTACTAAAGAAATCTTTTTGGTTTGTCAGTGAAGACTTTCTCTTGCTTTTTTTCCTGTTAATTTGGGTATATAATCTTTAACCTTAATAGGGCTACTTTCCTAAGCTTCATGTGCATGAGCATAAATTTTTTTTCTGTTAATCTGTTTTCAGCAAATTAATTAAGATGAAAGAAAAAGAAAATAAAATTTCTTCCCAATCTTTCTTTGTAAGAAATTAGTATGCATGATTTGTTGCTAAGTAAATCTTATTCTTTGTGACTATTCTGTGAATATTGATGTTAATTAGAAAGATTAACAATGAATCACTCAATTTATGTGCTATGATTTTTTATATAGACCCACTCTGACTAAATTCCTACATTTCCTATACTTCATCTGGAATGTGAGTTTTGTTAACTATTGAAAGAGGGTTTTTGGAGTTTAATTTGTTCAGTTGTCTTTTGTAGCTTTAAACCAGGTGTTATAAACTACGTTTTTTTAGCTTAATATTATCAGAAAAAAATTAAAAGGCTTTTTAGTCCCTGTGTCTGTCCATTATGCATTTAATTTGTGGCAGAAGATACTTCCGCTTTGAGAAAAAAAAAATGTTCTAAGGAACCACAGGTTGGTCATGGCTGATTTAAATCCTTGAAGTTTTATGCAGTTTTGCTTAAGAAGTTTCTAGAATGTCACGTTTTCATCCAGATAAATCTCTTTTTTTTTATTTTTTCCATGAGTATTCCTTTCCATGTCGCCACCACAACCCCTCCCGCAGGGTGGGCCTAAGTGATTTACTGAGGTCTTTGAACAGGGAACTTGTATTATACTACTAGTTAAGTCTTTTAAAAATACCCATTTATTGATGCAAGTCCCACAGTAACTATCCAGGCTGATAAAATTTATCTGCAATTTTAATATGGCACTAAGTATTTTCTCTAAAGGCAATAACATCTCAAGTTGTGTAAGCCTTTATTCGAATTCCCATCCTTTACAGTTAGGCTTTCTCTGAACAAAGCCCTCTGTTTCTGGGCTTTTGATTGCATCTCAGTAGTCTCTTTTTGAAAGGTTGTGTTCTGTTTCTCCTCTAGATGAATAACTCATAGCTTCTTCTAGGAATAGAGTGTCAGGGACTCCCTTTCTTTCTTTTAACCATTCAATACATAGTTATGGAAATGCCTAGAGTGTTGTGAGTCTTCTCCAGAAATTTTAAACTAATTTCAATTTGGAAGTGAAATAAATGAAGTTGACTTTTTCTTGTAGTTACACTGTCACAAGATGAATTTTCTTCAATTCCTTGAAGGTTCTTGACAACACTGGGAAAAGACCTAGAAATGTCACCAATCACCTGAGAGTTCTTTTGCTTAATTTGGATGAAAATTACAAAATTGACATTTTGCATTATAATAGGATCTTAGAGGTTTCCCCACAGAGATAAAGGGAGATTTATCACCCACTGATCCTACTGTGGTGAAGATTCCTCAGCTCTCTCTGAGCACCTCAGCACACCAGTAAGAGGCACAGACAGGCATATTAGGTAGAGTTAGAAAATATGAGAAGGTAGAGAAAGAATTGCAGCTTGAAAGGAGGAAAGAGCTGAAGGGGAACTGAGTCTGATGTGGACTGGACTGACACTAAAGAAAAGGTTGATCAAGTTTTTCCAGGCTTAACTGGGAATTTTCCTTGCATTTTCCTGGTATCTAGGGTTTTTTTTTTTTTTTTTTTTAATACTTGGAAAGTTTCTCTCTCTAGAACATGGCTTTGTGGTCATTCTTACCCTTGAAAATACATGGGTGTCCTGCTGGTACCACAGCATACTTGATTCTTATAATAAGACTTATAGGAAAGGGGAAGAGAGGGCACATTCTGTACATTGATCACAGGGTGGATAGAGAAGAAAAAAGCAAATCATCACTTTAGGGAGTAGTAGGTCATGGGTTAAGCCTAAGAGTCCATAGTCCTATTTCCATATTTGTCCTATTTCCAAAAAGTAGAAGGCACTAAACGTTTATATTTCATGATTTCATTCTGAATATTTTAAGAAGAAATTTACTTTGCTTCATATGTTTTAATTTGATTTTTACATTCTTCATGGCCCAGATTCACATGTTGCTAACACCAGCATTAGTAGCAGCAAATGTACCTGCCGGCCAGACTTGTGGGAGAGGAAGAAATGGCAGAATAGATACAAAATGGATGACAATGGGGGACCAGAGGACTCTGCTGAGTTGAAGCACGGGGACAAATTAACTAGGAGCTTTTCTACACAGCCTTAGGGGTTATTGATGGTCATGGAAAGAAAGAAAGAAAGAAAGAAAGAAAGAAAGAAAGAAAGAAAGAAAGAAAAAAGAAAGAATAGAGAAAGGTAGGTAGGTAGGTAGGTAGGTATGTAGTAAGGTAGGTAGGTAGGTAGATATGTAGTTAGGTAGGTAGGTAGGTAGGTAGGTGGGTAGGTGGGTAGGTAGGTTAACATGAGAATGCAGCTGCGAGGAACCTTGGTTTTGTAAGAAATAGTTATTGCTGTGTTACCATTTCAAGGGCATCTAAATTGACCAAACAGGAACAGAGAGGAAATCTTTGCACAGGGCTCAAGCACAGGGCTCTGCTTTCAGAAGTTCATGCCGTGCCCAGGGCCTTCCAATGACCTTCCATGGGTCAAGACGCAACCTGAGCAAAGATTAAGTTCAGAAATGGTAAGCACAAACATAGTCAGACCTACTGTTTATGTTTTAATTTTTTTCATACTTTTATTTTCATTCTTCATATTGTCACCAGATAGGACCTAAGGAAACTCTCCGAAGTGGACAGAGAGATCATTGTCTCACCTAGCCCATGACACAGAATTGCAGGTGCACTGTTTCTGTCCCAGAGAAATAATTTTCAGTAACAGCTATAAAAAGTTTATGCCCATCCTAGCCCATGAGGACTCTGCTCATGAAGGACAGAATTTGAAAGTACATACTCAAACACAATCCAATGCCATTCCTCAAGATACAAAGACATATTGTGTCCTCCAAATGGACAGATTTTTGTGGCTTAAGGGCTGGGTATCTGTGGAACTTATAAATGAAGGGAAAGAGAGGGTTCACTTCATAGATGACAGGCAAAGCATGAGTGGCTATTCACAGGTGACATAACGGTAGACCATTTATTGTACAAGGAATAGGCCCATTTTCTAGTCAAACCAAGATTTAAAGCTAGCTTGAGGAGATGAAGGAGTCCTTTATCTCAGATCAACATGACACCACATACATGTGAGTTTGGTTCTTTAAATCAAGACACAGTTGGGAGTGGGCAGGAAATACTATGAGATCTGTGACATGAGTGCAACCAGCCTGCGTCATCTCTCCTGGATGATGCTCTCTCCTTCTCTTAGAGAAGAGCATGAAGCTGGACTCTGACTTTCTAGTGCCAGCGTCTGCGCATTCCGTCCCTCCAAGTAGGTGAGGTCCAGGTATGGCCCAGGCATGGAGAAATTAGAGAATTTACTGTTTCTAAAGGAAAATTTAAAAAAAAAAATTAAAGTTCTATTTTGCCATGCTGATTACAGTGTGACTTACACCAATTTCAGACAGTAAACCTCACTTGTTTTATATAAGTTGAGAAAATAATAGTGCTCTGCTATTATAGTGGTGAGAGTTGTTACATTGAACTGGGATCACATCAAATTTTAGCATAAGCAAAAGTTATCTAATGTTCAGCAGTATATTTTTTCAATGACTATTTTATTTAAATAATATTAAGTATATGCTCACTGAAACTATTAAAAACATTGAAGGGCTAATGTTTTCTAATCAAATTAAATTTAAAGATTTTTCAAAGTTTAAATGGTTAATTTACTCATATTTGAATATTAAAATTTTCTATAATAAAAATGAGTTAGAGCATGTATCACTTTATAAGTATCATTTCAGACATTACTTTTATTTTTGTATTTGAAATACTATACAAATTTCAATGATATGTTAATGTATACCAAGATACGAGTATAATCTTTTGTTGTCTTCACTTACATAATTAAAAGTATTCTTATTTTTGGCTGAGACATGAGGATAGCTGTTAGTTCAAGGCCAGCCTGGGCTGCATAGAGAGCTCAAAACCAGCCTGGACTACACAGTGACACCCTGCTCAAAAAAAAAAAAAAAAAAAAAAAAAAAAAAAAAATTCTTATTTTTGTAGCAAACACAGTACAATTTTTATTTTATATTTCAAAGTTGGCAAATCAAGATTTATATTATGAAAATGAACTATTTAAAACTGTCTTCCCTTGACAGACATGGGAACACAGGCCTGTAACCACATTTCTCTGGGAGGCTGAGGCAGGAAGGTAGCAATTTAAACCCAGCTTGAGCAACTTAACAAGAACCTGTCTCAATGGTCAAAACTGAAAAGAGTGGGCAGGGGACGTAACTCAGTGCTGAGGCCCATGGTTCAATAGCTAGTACTGAAAGAGAAATAGAGAGAGAGAGAGAGAGAGAGAGAGAGAGAGAGAGAGAGAGAGAGATTAAGGAAGGAAGGAAGGAAGGAAAGAAGGAAGGAAGGAAGGAAGGAAGGAAGGAAGAAAGAAAGAAGAAAACAACCCTGGCCTTCGGTATCTGAGAAATTTTTTTTTTTGAGCTTATTAGATTATATGAGAACCTTAAGGGAAAAACAAAAAACAAAAAACAAAACAAAACAAAAAAAAAAGCAAAGTATTTTCAGTCATTGGTTTTGTTTCATTCACTGAAATATTTCATATGAAGCTTCCATTTTGCAAATAGGTAATATTCAAACAAATCTGTTACCATGTAATACATTTTCTTTAAAAATGATAAAATTTTGGCATTTATCATTTCTATAAACATGTGACTTGTTGTCTTAGTTACTTTTTCGTTGCTGGACTCAATAGCGGACACCCACAAACTCAGGAAAGTAAGTCTTGAAGGTCACAGTCCATTTAGAGGCACCTGGCAACAATCAAAGTACATGGCAGAGAGAGAGGTGGAGGCAGCTTACCCGGACAAACAGGAAGCCAAGCTGAGGCTAGTTGAGACTAGTCCACATGAGACTTTTGGGGGACACTCCACATCCTAACCACAACACTTGTTTTAGTTACTTTTCCATTCCTGTGACACAATACCAGACATCCACAAATTTAGGAAAGGAAAGGTTTATTTTAGCTCACAGTTTCAGAAGGTGAGAGTCCATTCCAGGGCAGCTGTCAGTAATCGAAGTACATGGGAGAGATGGAGGTAGAGGCAGCTTCTCAAGACACACGCAGGAAGGCAAGTTGAGACTAGTTGAGACTCGTTGAGACTCGCCCTAGTCCTCCCAGGAAGGCAGGAAGCGGCTTATGTGTCCTTCCAGGTGTCAGCTCAGTGATCAGCCCCTCCTGCATTCAGGTGTGGAAGGTGTGGCCACTACACACGGTTAATCCTAACTCACATGCCTTTAATCCTAATTTACATGTCTTTAATCCGCCCCTTCAGACTAGTCCCCAATCTCTCAACAGCACATGGTTCCATAGACAGTCCATAACATTTAAATTCATGCGACTTTTGGCAGACATTCCAGATCCAAACCACAATAAAACTGAACTTGTAAAATATGTTATTTTGTTGAGTATAGTAATGTATGCCTGTAATCCCAGCACTCTGGAATCTGAAGAAGGAGGAAGCTGACGCTAGCCTGTGCTCATACCAAGAACTGTGGGAATTAAATCTGGTTCAAACCACTATGGAAAACAGAAGATTCCAGAGAAAGCTAAAAAAGAAGTCCTGTTTGACCCAGGTATAGCTCTACTGGGCTTTTCCCCAAAAGAACTAAAGTCATCTGATCATTAAGATACACACATAACTGTGTTCATAACAGCACAATGTATAATAGCTAAATATTAGAAACAACCTACATGCCCATCAACAGAGGAATGGATAAAGAATGAAGTGCTACATATACACAAGGGAATATCATGCAGCCAGAAAGACTGATACAAAACAGTTGAAAGAAAATGGGGCCACCCTGAATCCATAATCTCAATGCAGTGGACCAAAACCAAACATCCCTAAATATTAATTAAGAAAGCACCAAAAATGCATACACTAAAAGACCCTAATTTAAGAAAGAGAACAGGAAAATGGGGAAAGGGAGGAGGTGATGAAAGCTTACACAATCTTATTTTTTAAAATTTTTTGCATAAATTTTCATGATGTACTCTATAATTATACTTACCAGTTCCAGGTGGCAACTGAATTGCCATTTGTTGATTTTACAAGTCCCTTACTTTCACTTGTTATCAACAGAGTACCATCCGTAACTACATGACACGTAAGCACAATAAGCAAAGAACATTGTTTTGGTAAATTTTTTGCTGCTTTGTAGAGAACGCTTGATTTACTTGTCTTTTAATGGCACTGAGGAAACTTTCTTCAGTGACATTATGTTTGTCATAAATTCATTAAAAATGATTGTTATTTGTTTGTTTGTTTGTTTTTTTGTTTTTGTTTTCAGGCAGAGCCTTGCTACACACCTTCCACAGATTGCTGAACAAACCCACCATAAGTATTAGTTTTCTAGCTACTAAATTGACTACCACATTAGGAGCTTTTACAACTGATTATGACTTTAAAACACAGACTTCATTCAATTCAACTATTTTCCACTTTTTGACACATCTCTTGATACATATCAAATTCGGCAAAATGTTTTTCATTGATGATGGTTTTTTTCAAATTATAGTTAAAAATGAGTACATATTCCTATAAATTAAGCAGAATGTCTTACTATTTCCTTCTCAAAAAAGTAATCATGTCTTCACATTTTGTTAAACAGTCTTTCTTGATATGTAGTTTTTCTTTTGAGGCTTTTTTCATTATATTGAGACATTGTGGAAACCATGCTGAATTTAAATAATAATAACAGTAACAATAATAACATGTAGTTTTATGATGAAAAATAGTGCGGAGTCTCTGATGATGTCAGTTGGTCAGTACTTAGGGAATAAGGCACCAGAAGATGCACACTGCCCTAAAACTAAAACCACACACGTGTTGAAAGAGCCAGAATGTTAAGTTATGCAGTAGCACTATGCTTATTATAGAATGCTCACTTGAATTCTTATTTTTTGAGACATTGGCAAAGAATCCTATTGTTTATTTTATTAGTACATTTAGCAGTTTTTCTTTTCTTCTGGACAAACCATTCACAATTGTAATGCACATTGCAGATCATACTGGTGTATTTGTAGATATAATATATACTGATTATTCCATTTTATTAGAATTTCATCCACAAACTTGTGCTCTAGAACCATGGAGTTACTGAATAAAAAGACCAAAAATAGTGCAGAGAACCTTGCAATGTTTTAGGAAAGTTTATGAACTTGTTGGACCACATTCCAAGTCATCATAACTGAGCTGCATGTGGCTCTCAGCTGGACCAAGCTTGATGTAAAAGACATTCAAAGACAGCCAGGTATGACTCTCGCCTGGTTTTCTCCTTTACCCAGTGATAACCATGATGAGATAGGTGAGGGGTGAGTTTCAGTAGACCTTACAGAACGAGGCTCTAGGAAGAAGATGTACAATATAAACAAGAGGGTCAAAGCACGTGTTTACTTTAGAAATATACTTCCATTGCTCCGCGACCACTGTGATACTTACACGAGGTTTATGGACAACTAAGAATATCTACCCTACTCTCGCTAATTGTAGTTCATTCTCTATCACCATTTCAGGTGACTAAGAAAGAAAAAACACAAACATTCTGGAGAACAGAAATGTCTGGTTTCCTGATCTAGCTCTGCAAAATTAACTATGTTCTTATCATTCCACATTCAAAGTATGGAACATATATTCATTCCTTATAAATTTTATGATATGTGATCACAAGAGCATTAAAGAAGTTGAATTGCCTTGGGATGTGTATTAACCATGGCAATATCTGCGGTGTGTGCCGTCTCATATAATTCAGTGAAACATATTTAAAGTCACGAGCAGAAACTTTCAGCTTTGCAAAATTAATGTACTTTATCTCTTCCATGTGAAAATATCATTTTTATTATTCAAAAAATGTCAAGGCCAGAGAATTATTCTCACACCCATTGATGCCAGGATCCCACTCTTGAGATCACAGGTCTTTGAAGATCTAGACCACGTTACATCAATCTAATCTGGCTTAGATTAGAGAAGATCATTTATTAATGCTGTGGAATCCACAGAATGATACTAAAAAAATTATGGAATTTTGAAAACTTCCAAAATAAAGACCTGAAGAAAGACTGATATAAAAATTCCTTTTGCAATATTGTCATTTATTTATCCACAAATCTGTGCATTCATATTTTATTCATTCAAATAATTTATTAAGCATTCTCATTTTAGCGGGATAAAAATGTGAATCTATTTTTATCATTTTTTATCTCTGAATTCAACTGGGCTATGTCAAATATGCCTTTCATTCTATTAATATCATAGTCAGATCTCATGTGTTTTTTTCCCAGTTACCTTACATTATTAAAAGTCTATCCTAACCTCAGTTCTTTATCTGATATAAACCTCTTCTTTTATTTTCCTTATCTCAACTTAACTCCCGTATATGACATTAGAGGCTTGAAATGAACAGTGGTAGAGTCTGTGAATCCATTTTTCTTCTCACACAGATCATCGTAAAGGAGGTGGTGGTTTTATTCTGAATTTTCCTTTTCTTCCCTAAATGTGTGTGGGGAAGGGAGTCGAGGAAACGGAACCCACGGGAGGACAGGAAAAGTACAGTTTGTTTAAGTAGTCATTTCTAGATGGTGTAGATTCTTCTCTGGTTGTGCTGTGTCAAATTTTACTTTGTGCTGTTGTCTGAGAGTGTAAGTATTTCTGCAGAGTGATTTTTTTCTTTTTTTTGTTATAATTTTGAAATAAACAAATCACCTTGTCCTTATGTATTCCAAAACTTCGAGGGACATCTTCTTACATGCTATTAAATTCTCTTTCTAAGCTCCACTTTAGTCTTAAAGCAGACACATAGTGGTATTATAGAATCCTAGCTAAAAAATCATTAAAACAGAGAATAATAGGACAAATTATCTTTTGTCCAGGTACCTCTGATTTGGATTGAATATGGGTGAAACTCAACAGATTCTTTAAAACTATGGGCAGAACTCAGAATAACCATTTGTTATTTGATTATTTTGCTAGCAGAGGCATAGATAAGCTAATTCTAGGCAGAAGATTTACATATTGCATATGTATGTGGGTTCATGTACTCACATGCCTATATGTTTGCACACGTGTAAAGATGTGCAAGTCCAGATATAATCTGTGTACATAGGTGTGCATACCTTCTCCTACATGTCCTCCTTCTCAAACACTATGAAATCTGTACCGATTTCTCTGAAAGAGCTGAAAGATATTTTGCATGCATCAGAAGTTGAACTATTTGAGGAAGTCTAATGCTCTTTCTTGCTGTTTCCACATTAGACAGATACTTTATTACAATTAAAATACCATGATCACTTTTAAACAAAAAATTAAAGCAAACTTTACCACAAAGAAATCAAAGTAGTGGTATAAATTGTTTGATTTCTTCATAGACTTGACCCACAACTTTAAAAATTAATTAATTTATGTATTTGCCATGCTGGAGGTTGAATCCAGGGCCTTCACAGTGAGCTACACCTCTTGTTTAATTTTTATTATGAGGCGGGTTCTCACTAAATTAATGGTTTCCCAGGCTGGGTTCAAACTGCAATCCTGTTCTCAGCATCATGGAGTGCAGAGATGATAGACATGTCCTGTAAAAATCTAACCTCTTACCTACATTTAAAGAGGTACTAGCACAGGGAAAACAACAAAACATTAAAATACTCTCAGTCAAAAAATTGCACAAATTTACTGAAATCCAGGTATGCCAGAGAGCTTGTGCTAATTTCTATAGTTGTTCAAATCCTTTTACATTAAATTTTAAAGTAGTTTTTAGAATATTAATACTTTTATATTCCAGGTACATTGGGAGATTATTGTTTTTAATGTCCTCCACACTTAATTTTTACCTACACTTAAATTGTCCTGAATTTTTTCATTGCACTTGGAACATTTCAAAACTGAGAAGTTAAATAGGCCTTAATCAGACACTTTAATGACTACTAAAATTTTCATTTGTAGCCTTATTATATTTCCAGGTAAGGAAAATACCATTGAACATGTGAGTTTTTCTCATGGCATGAAATCCTCCTATAAGCTAAGATACCATTGTTTTACAGAGCTGGAGTTAATAACCCAAGGAAAACCAGATGGGGAGTCTGAGGATTAATTATACATAAGCAATTCTTCTATAAATATCCTGGGATACACTTAATGTCTGTGGTACCATATATTATTTTTAATAGCACCTGCCCTGAAACAAAATGATCAACACTTGACACTGGACAATATTCAAACATTATTCTTTTCACCAGCTCTCTGTCCTACCATAATGGTAGACATAAATGTCTGGGCTGACACGCAGGAGCTATGCTGACACTATGTCAAAAACAATCGAAAATACTAGCTTCCTATTGTGTTGTGCTCCAAAGTCAACCTCTGGTTTCTACTTGTGGTGACATAGCATAGTTACATGGGTGAATTTCAAATCATCTACTGTCGCGTGGCTGTGTTGAAGGGTCGCTAACCTCACAGGCAGTTTAATCAAGTGTGGAGTGATCAGTTCCGGACACCGCGTGAGACTTAACATTCCAGAGTGATTTGCTCACGTTCCATGAAGTTGGTTTTATTGTGTTGACAGCTGACATCAGCTGATGTCAAGAGACACGGTGATGCAAGAGGAAAACATGCAGGAGAGAGAATTTGGAGGAGTTTTTCTAGGGATGTAATGCATAATAGACAGCAAGTAGCTAGAGCCCACAGCTTGCTCAGACTCATCTCAGAATGTACCTAGCTGCCCACCTTTTCCTAAGCTACTGATTTTATAAAACTCTAATTTAAAAAGTAGGATGAATGCAATGGATAATTGAATGTTCCAAGGATTTGTAATAATAATTGTTTGAATTCATTTACATGTGATTTTTCTATCATACTAAAGCATGTTTTCAATCAGTAGTAAAGACAGTAACTGTTAGAAACTTACGAAGCCCACCTCATAATGACTCATTTTTTCTTCTTCTGAAAGATCAACTCCTTTGCATATGGTAGCTGTCTTAGTCCATTCCGTACTGTTATTAAGATAACACCTGAAATGTAATAGTGTATAACCAGTAGAAATGTGTTTCCAATGGTTTGGGGAACTCTGACACCCAAGGTCAATGAAGGGCAAAATGAAAGAGAGACAGAAATCGGGATCAGACACCTTCTGTGACACTGAACCCACTTCCTCTGTGTTAGTATGTTCATTCCTTCCTCGTAACCCAATCATTCTCGGTAGGAGACATCTCCGAATGTGTTACACTGAGGATTTACTTCCCAACACACAGGCTTTTTTGTGGTAAATATTCAAACAATAGTGATTGTGACTTTTCACTGTAGCTGATTTTCAGTTGTCTGTAATATCATTAAATGGCTTAAATGTGAATTTACCTTTGTCCTTAGAAGTATGGCTTTCTCCTATTTGGATACAACCCTTGTCTGTGTTCCTAGACAACATGACTATGTGTGGGGAAGCTGGCTCTACCATAAAGAATGTCTTTCTTCAGTATACTTAAGCAATGCCCTACCTCGGAGGAGAGCAATATAACCCCTCAAGGTCAGCTGGAAACATCCGGTAGCTTTGATCGCTTATGTGATTGCTGTGAACATGGTTCAGTGATTCATCCTGAACATC
Organism: Ctenodactylus gundi; assembly: GCA_004027205.1. Taxonomy (NCBI): domain Eukaryota; kingdom Metazoa; phylum Chordata; class Mammalia; order Rodentia; family Ctenodactylidae; genus Ctenodactylus; species Ctenodactylus gundi. Next base: position 37,708 of record PVKB01006221.1, on the reverse strand, counting down.
TAGCCTCTAGTCTTCTGCTTGTGCCTTTGTGGCATGTTTCATCTCAAAAAAATCTCAAATCCAAATGGGAAAGCTACATTCTCTATTACTGCTTTATATGCTAAAATTACATTATTTGCTATATTTGGCCCCATAAATATGTAACTTAATTATAGTTTGTAGTTCATTTTAAAGTTGAGTAGTAATAGTATTTTCATATTTAATGTCATATCTTAAATTTTAACGCTATCAGTTTAATTTTTTAAATATGTTTCGTGCTTAGAAAGATACCAATGTACCTAACATGTATTAAAACTTGTGTAAATAATCTTAGGCATTTTAAATACATTTTAGTACTTTTTTAAGTTCAAATTTTGCACTCTCTATGATTTTCTTTGAGAAAGATTTCACAATAAAACTTTTTTAATCTTAATAGGGTTTTTCCAGGTATATATTAATTTATTTTACATATACTTTAAGGCTTCTTAGCTGTTACTTTTCTAATCTAGCCTGTTCAAGAGGCAAAAAAAAAAAAAAAAAAACTGGTTAAAACAAATTGTATGAAGCATTGCACTTGCTTCCCAGGCAGTTGACTGGAGAGGGAAGAAACAACTAACACAAAAATTGAAGGAAAACAAACAAAGCAAGAAATAAAACTCAAATATACATATAATTATTATTTTATGTTCTTAATACTTTTTCAAATAGACCATATTGTAACCTAAAGACTGTAAATTTCCACCTGTATGTTATTCCTCCTGGAGTACAGAATTTCTTATCATCTTTTTGTTTTGTTTTGTTTTGTTTTGTTTTGTTTGCTTTCTTGCTTTTTAGTTTTTCATTTTGCTTATTTTGCTTCAAGACAGGGCCTACACTACAGTCTAGGCTAATCCTGAACTCACTGTGGAGTCCAGGTTGGTCTTGAACTCACAGCAATCCCCCTGTCTCAGCCTCCTGGGTATTGAGCTTACAGGCATGTGCCACCATACCTGGCCATCCTTTCTTTGTTAGCCATCTATCTCCTTGGTACCCTTGCTATGTTTACTTCTTCTTTTTTGGCATTCCCAACAACTCAGTGAGCAAATGCAGGTAGAAGATACTAAAGAAAAAATTCTACAGGAAAGAACTTCTATGCACAACTATTTCTATTGTCCCTAAAATATGCTTTCCTCCTGCAATCTTGAGAATTATGTCTGAGTGCCTCTCTAGAGAGTTCTATTCGTTATTCCTGAGTTTTCCCCTATTCTTGTCTACTTAAAAGACATTAGTCTCTCTTTTTGTTGCATCTTATTTATTTCTTCTATCATTCCCATAGTAGCATGGGTTTCTAGAAAGTGTGTCTTGACTTTGTGTTCCCCCATCAGACACTTGGCTTTTAGAGAAAAGCACAGTACTCAATTCGATTAGGCTCATTGACAGTTCTTTCCACCTGGTTCTCTTGTAATCCACCTCAGTGATGATTTCTCTCCTGTTTCTTTACTAAAACTGCTCTTATAAGACTCAAGAATTGGCTGATTATGTCTAAAATAAAATTACCCTTTTTATTTCCCATCTATGTAAGCCATCACCAACATTTGTCACAGATTCCACCGTCCTCCCTAAAACATATTCTGTACTTCAGAAAGCCTACCTGCTACCAATTCTGTTGCTTCTTCACTAGGTAAAATCTCCCAGGCTCCTGTATGTTCATTCTTTGTATTCCCGACCCAAAAGGCCCAATGCATCCTAGGCTTATTTTGCACTCATTCTTTCTTATCTGTGTCTTTAGATAAAGCTTCCTGGTCTTACGGTTCGGTTCTAGGTAGAAACTAAACACTGATCCTTCTCCATTTGATCACTCTCCTACCTTGATCTTGCCCTTGAAATTCAGGCGTGAATACTCCACCATGTAGTCAAGGTCCCACCCACTGGTCTACCTAACAGGCATAACGTTCTCAACACTATGCTTGAATTCTTCTGCACAATATCACTACCTGTACTTCTCATGATATTTGAGTCAAAATTGCTGGTTCATCTTCTTATTATAACTTACATCAAAAAATCAGAAAACCAAGCTATCTCTAACTTCAGAATTTTAAGAATTCTACTGGTCATCAAGATTCTCTATAACTCTTTGATTAAAACCATCTCTCTTTTGTTTTTTGTTTTTTTTCTTTTTTTTAACCTACATTACTCACAGAACTTTGTATGTGTTCTCCGACACCTCACTCCTATTTTGTCATTGTCTTCAACAGCCAAAGTGTTTTTTATTAAATATAAGTAAATTATTTATGTTTCTGTTGCTTTTCTACTCAAAACCTGAATCGAGAAGCTTTCTACTCATTAAGAGTAAAATCCTCCCAGGTTCTAGCTTTGATTCCACTGCCACTGGCTTATTTTATGCTACTCAATCCCACCTTACTTGTTCAGGAAAAAATAAAATTAACATCTTGGTTTGAGAACAAAGGGGTTATGGATCAATTCCAGCTTATCTGTTGCCTTCTTTGTATAACTGGCTCCCATTAAGTTCTCTCCCCCCGCCCCCCTTGAAAAACTGATATTGTCAAACCCTAGAAATACAATTGAAGGAGCTAGGAAAACATACTTTCATTGCTTCTCACTTTTCATCATTACTGCTTGTACTTAATTATTCTTGTTTATCAACACAATTCAAATGGTACATATGACAAGTATTTGTATGTGTGGATATGAATATGTTGGTTTTATCCCTCTCCTCCTACCTCAGAATACTAATCTCAACTGAATTAGCTTTTCAAAAAATGATTCTGAGGCAACTATAAGACAGTTCATTTAATTCTTTCTGACAATATAAACTTCATAAGTTGGAGTAAATCATCTTTCACGGAGATATGTGTCAGTTTGATTTAATGACTCCTAACCTGGCTTAAAATGCTGGATTTGAACCTTTATGCTAGGAATCACCATAAAGTCTGCAAAAGAGGAATGAAGCAAACTGAAATCACTTGCCACAGACTTTTGACACTTTTTATATTGAATACCTAAAAATCTAGCATCTGCCACAGTTCTCCCTAATAACATTATAATTTAAATCAAGGGAAAATATAGAACTATCATTTTGTTGGTCCAAACGCATATTTAACAAAGCAACTTGTTTATAAACTAAGTTTCTTAACACAGGAAAAGGTAGAACATTTCAAATTGGTTTATAGTTTTAGTTTAGCCTGTACTTGTAAGTTTTGCTAGGTGTAGCATTCTTCTTTTTACTATTTTTGAATGAACACTATACCAATGAATTACTATTCTCAATACACTATCCGTATAAGAATTTGGAAGATTTTTTTTTTTTTAAATAAGGAATGAGCTATTTGGGACAAGTGAACAGATATTCATCCCTGCTGAGCTCGTGTGGCCAGAACTGCTAATCAAGCATGTCTCCTGGCCCTGGATCAGGGGCTTAGGAACCTCTTAAATGTAGAGCTCAAGTGAATAAAAATGCACTACCAGTAGATTAGATTTGACATATAATTCACATAGTTCTGAATTTTTCCTTAGAATTTGTTAAAGAATTTAATCCATGTTTATTACCATATTTCTGCAAATACTATATTGGTCACAAAAATGTCCCTGTGCTATTGTCACTTTGGTGAGCAACTTTGACCCAACTTCGTACCTCTCATATCTGCATTTTTTGCCAGAAGGCTTTTTCTTATGGCAGTAGGCTGTTTAATACTCCACAGCAGGCCATGCAGAAAATTAACCCTAAGAACTCTTTTCCCGGTAGATGAGAAGCCGTATGTAAATATCTCAAGCTCCACACCATTGATATGAGATAGCTCTGAGGCGAGTGTTTTTGCTCTAGTTTCTGAAGTTCCTCTAACAGATTTAGAGTCCTGTTTTCAGCAGGATTGCTGGTTTCATGGCACACACTGCCCTCATTTCCCTTTTCTATTCTTTTAATGATTTTTTTTTAACTTTTTTTTTTTTTTTGGACTTTAACCCTTTTCTCAGGATCTTCTTCTTGGGGAACCAAAACAAAAATGCACATACTGTAATACTTTGAAAACATGCTACCTCTGCATATGAAGCAAATATAAAACTAGCATTATACTTAGAGGTTGGGTGTCTACATGTTGCTTTTTAATATAATCTTCTACTTCAGTTTTTCTGAATTTGGAATGAATGGCTTTTTGTCATATTTCCTGAAACACTATGTGAAAAACTATTAGTATTTAATCACACTCAAATACGTATCCAGATTATGAAAGAATATATTTGCTAACTATTGGGGTGGAGTGATATATTCAGAATTGTTCATAGTAATTACATTAATTTTAGCCAAAAAGAAAAAAAATGGAATTAGGTAAAGAAATGAACTCACAGAGAAAGACATTCAGAGGGATTCCAACTTCCCCAAACGATGCTAACCCTTCAGCCTCCAGCAGCAACAACCCACCATGCAGGAAGAGCGTCTATGGACATTGCTTCTCTTGTTTCGCCTTTGAAAGGATGATGAATTTTAGGCTCCACAGTGCTGCATAGCATTCAAGGATACCCAGATGTTGAAAGAATACTGCCAGGTAGTCACTTAAATTGTTAGAAGTCTTTTATGTTACTCCATTTTCTGCAGAACTGTCTATAAAAGCAACAAAAAGCTTTATAAGACTGATAAAGACATAACATGTATGACTTTTTGTTTGTTTTTATTTTTTTAAGGTCTAGACAAATCCCTTTTATGCTGTCTCTGAGGGTGATGCATCAAGCTCGTTACAACCCTTACGTGTTGTCTCCTAGCATAAGTTTCAAAGGCAAAGCATGATATCCACAGCCATTCTGACATTGATTTTAAAGGAGAAATAAGTTTATTTTCCCATTTGGACACCTTAGTACTGTCTTATCTCTCAGACAGTGTCTGAGACAAGGTCAGAGATCATGTCTTCCATTTACCTTGCTGTTCCCAGCAGCCCCATGACAGAGCTCTCCAAAGAGTAGGCACTCAATAACTGTTTCCAGCTGACAAGAGCAGAGTGATATTAGTCATCCTGTGGCTTATGACCTCTGGAAGGAAATGTAAGTCCCTGTCAACCATCGTAATAAAACACTGCCTTGGGCCACTGATAGATGAAATGGTTTAGCAGTCCTGTCTCTAATAATCTCTGGGTCATGAGACCTCATTTTCAAGGAGAATATTTTTTTTAAAAGATAGCCTGAGGAAAAAAATGCATTTTTTTCTATGTTTATTTGACTTGTTGGGTTTAACAGGATTAAATTATGCTTCTTCTTTGATCATAGGATAAAAAGAATCCCTTTCAGTAAGTGTGTGTGTGTGTGTGTGTGTGTGTGTGTGTGTGTGAAAGACAGAGGGGGAGGAGGGAAATAAACTCTATTTTCATGAAAGTAATAAAATTCTAACACCTCTAATGAAATCTGCATTTCTTTCTGTGTCACATAGGAAGCAAAAATAAAAATAAAGACATTTTGTTTTCTTCCCTCACTCTTCCAACAGAAAGATAGTTTATTGGAGTAGAAAGATAGTGTACTTATAATTGGTAAATCTGCAAACTACAGTTGAAAACCTAGTGCTAGTTCATATTATGTAAGGTTGGACAAATTACTTAATATCCTTTAACTTCAGTTTTTATAAAGAATGATGTTGTCTAACTTATCAAAAGCAAGTGTTAAAAGTGAAGTATAGATGAGAAAGTTTTCAGTGCACTGACCTGAACTGATACCTGCGGTTTTGCCTTCTCAGTCAATCTGTGGGCTTTGGACACATTTCAAGCTTGTCTTAAATCGACTGGACAAACTCTGTTCTGCTCCCAGGTCTCCACTCAACCTTCATACCTCGAGTTCTCCCAGATTGCTGCTGGCAGATGTTCTACCCCACTTTGGAACTCTGTTTGTCTGGGCCATAATTGTTTGTTTGCATGAATGATTTTCTGCAACCCTCTGAGATCCTTGCTGGCAAGATTTGTGATTTCATCCATCTAGGTCTTGCTTGCTGTACATTTCTAGTGCCTGGTAGATGCTATGTGAATATTTAATGGTTGCTTTAATATTGAGAAGATGCCTGTGCTTCAATCTGAATAAAAATGTTTACAATTTTTATAGCAAGATAGCAAAATCACCCATACATAGGTGGAATATTTCTGTTTTAGGAGCTCTCTCCTAAGTGGAAGAGATTTTATGCCCTCATACAATGTCTTGGTTGAAATGGTTAACAGTTATTGGTCCATTCCTTGCCTTTTTAATATAGATTTTATAAACTGCGATACAGATGGAAAAAAAGGAAGCACTGTATTGAACACAGATAGGAAGTAAAGATTTTGCATTGTTTATTATATGCTTAGGGTACCTAATGTTTGACAGCAAATAAGTGTTCAGTAATATTTTTGAAAGAATCGTTCTCAGTTTGCTTTATTTACTGATTGACACTTCGGAGAAAACAGCTTCGATAGTTAACTCTGTTCCACATTCTATTCTCTGAAACTCAGGTTGATGAAACTACATTTTGCAACCTTAAGCTTGTATTTACCCTTTTGGTACATAGAAGGATGCCTATTTTCTACAAACACTGATTTTTCTAGAACACTTCAACAGCTACTGTTGAGTGTTGTCTTATTTCTGCACGTACTATGTGTCATTGGCTGCAAGGGGACCATCGGAGTGAAGAGCAATAAGCAATCTTCCTATGACTGATACATAAGGCAGCACCCTGCTGTTCACTGAAGGAATGTTCATTGACTAATTGCAGATGTCTATTAATGAATCAGAAGCGCTGGCTTATTGTTGGGTACCTCTTTGGTTCACTGAGCAGTGTGCCTATCTTCATATGAATATTTGTGAACACTTCTTAGTAGTACTTTTCTTCAGTTTTTGAAACTCGAATATACATAATTCCTTAAGGTTTATATATGCCAACCTTCTAGTTTAGTTCAATTAACCTTCTCTTTCATTTTTTTTCCTTTTGAATATTTTAATTTTTATCTGCCATTGTAAGCACTGAAACCAAGTCACTTACACAGAGCTACATCATGCACAATTCTTTCCATGTCTTTCCTCTCTCTCTCTCTCTCTCACTCTCTCTCCATATATATTTTTGATTGAAAGAAGTTTTTACTAATTGCTGACTGACTAAAATTGTACTCAAACTTCCAATCCTCTCCCTCAGCTTCCCAGAGTGCTGATGTTTTAGGTTTTTACCACAATGCCCAAGGTATATCTGTATTTCTATTAAATCCTTTGTTAGGTACATAAGCTAAAAGGAAAAAAAAATGGAATGTCAGAATATTAAATGATAATATTTTTTGAAAAGATTGTACAATAAAGGTAGTGAAGGTGGTAATGGATTATGACATATTAATTATAAAAAAGATCATTGTGTGACAATGAAATTAGTATAGGTAAGGATATTTATTTTGTCACATTTCTGGAATCTAGAGGTTTAAGATCAAGATATTTTTAGGGCTGAATTCCTCAGAGGTATTTCTTTAGCTTCAGATGGTGACCTTCTGGGTATGTCCTCGTATAGTCCGTGTGTGTGTGTGTGTGTGTGTGTGTGTGTGTGTGGTGTTTCTTTGTGCCCTTATTTTTCTTAAAAGGACACCAGGTAGACTGGGTTAGGCCTACACTCATGGCCTCATTCTAACTTAAATACCTCTGTGAAGGGCACTCCTCCAAATATAGCTACATTGCAAGGTAGTAGAAATCAGGGCTTAATGTGAGTTGATGGGGGGAGAGGCAAAGCATTTTTTGACAGCTGAATTTCCTGAATGTCCTGTTTATTGTGATATATGAAGTAAAGTATCATAATAATTAGCTTCATTTGAAATAATTGGACAGGAAAAAACCCACAAGTGCATATCTATACCTATCTATCTATCTATCTATCTATCTATCTATCTATCTATCTATCTATATTAAGCACACACTAACTCCTCTGTTTTCTCCTCCCTCCTATTTCTCTTATCCTCTCTGCTTCTCCCATTTTCATCTAATGGCAATATTACAATAGTTGGTTAAACAGATGAAACATAAGATCTGAAAAGTTTTGATAAAATTCATTGGGATTAAAATATAAGAAACATAAGACATAGAGATCCTCTGCTATAGGTTTGGAAGCTACTTAAGAAATGAAAGATTTCTCCATGTGAAAACTGTGAGAAAAGGCAAGTGATGCAGGTTTATATAAAGTTTCTTAACATTGTGCTTATTCTGAAATCCGCTTGACATACCTGGAATCCTTATAAGTTACTACCAGTGGTGCTACTAGATGAAGCTCTTGGACTATCTAAACTAGCCTGTGGCTATCAGAAGGTATAACGACCTTTACACACACACACACACACACACACACACACACACACACACACACACACACACAACTTTTTTGTGACCATTAAAATTCTGGCACCCTAGAACATATCTATGTAATTTTTCTCTATCTGTAATAAATATTTTTTAAAGCTAAGATTTTTCTTGGAATGACAGCTACTTCCCTAGTATATTCAGTATTTTCTTCTTTAAGTGCCACAAAACCATTAATATATTATTATTTTTCTCTATTTTGAAGATATAACAGAACTACATAAATGCAAAGTCCCGATTAAAAATCTATTAACTATGTAAAATTAAAAAATGTAAAAGACACATTGTCATTGATCTCTTACAAAATGCTTTTTATCATTTCAAACATTTCTCTCATCATTCTTACCACTCTCTGAGGCAGTTCTGGAAGTTTTCTCGTGACATTAGTTGTCCTATCATAGCTACTTCCATGTCCTAAACCCATTTAAAATATCTAAAATGTGTCTGCTCCATGATTATTTTTACTTTGGGGAGGATCTAAACATTTCATTGGACTATTAAGTGAACAGCGTGATGAGGGCGCAGCTTAATGTCTGTGTGAGTTTGCTTTTCCCATGAATGGCATTTTCCTTCACTGTAGTTCTGATCCTGCTTCCTGAGGACGTGAACGACTACTGCCAGATCTGCTTCAGAAAGTGCAAGAACAATAGGCCATGTGTACATGAAGCATATGGTGGTATTTGGAGGTGGATTGATAGCAATGGATCCTTGGTTAAATACTAATTTTTAATTTAAACATTCACCATATATTTTGACCACTTTATATCTTATTCTAAGAAAATTAATACTAACACCAGAATTTTAATTAAGATGTTTTTTGTTATAAACCTGTTAGAAAGGCTAACATGCTACATATACCTTTTAGAATGAATTATGAGCCTCCTCTATTATATATATATATATATATATATATATATATATATATATATATATATATATATATAATTTATTTTTATATTTATTGTATATAATTATTATATTTTATTTATTTTACTATTCAGTGAGCTCAGTTTTATTTTTTCTATTCCTTTTTCCCTCCTCTTCACTTAGTTGATCACAATTTGAATATTGAATACATTAACTTTCAATTAATATGTTGATTCCATTTTTGTGTTTCATTGGTTTAAGTGCTGAAACATAAACCACCTCAAAAATGGCAAACAAATATGTTATTATATTATTAGGTATAAAACAGTCAAGAACAAACATTTAAGTAGGTGACAGGCTCATGGAGACCAATGTCAGGAATTGGGTTTTGTAAGGAGGATGTTAAATTTTGAATATATCTCTACCTACTTCTCAACTGCTCTCAACTGTAGACTTTCTGGTTGAATACTTTGAGGGAAATAATTTCACTGAGTCATCCATTTATGCATAATATGTATACTCTTGGTTCTGGACCTGTCCTTGATTGGCCACTAATGACCAAGAGAAGTGATGGGGAAGATCAGTGTAAGGTCACACAACATCAAATGTGGCAGTTTGACCCAATCCAGAAGCAGAAATTATGGGAAGATAGCCAGGAATTGTACCTGAGAAAGCCTATTAATGATTTGTAGATTTTCTCTGAAGTCATTTCAATTTTTATTATCTATTCTATAAACCTAGAATTTCATTATATTCTTATAAGGGAAGACTATTTACCTACCTCAGTAATATCCCTACTCCTTGCCAAAACTTATCATAGATTACATGATCATAGATTATCACTGAGGTTTAACATAGCTTAGTGGAAACTGCGCAACTACAAAAAGTGCAGTATTTTATTTAAAATTATTATTTGCTAAGCTTACATGGGCATGATAAGATTTTTATATTATGTTTATGGTATTTGTGTTGATTATCCCATTTTGGAAAATACAATACATTGGGTTGCTTTTCTAAAGCATCATATATCCTGATTACAGTCTCAACAAGCCACTTTGTATAAGCATATTAAGAGGAGATCACCTGTGTGGACCAATTGAGTTAGTAATAAAGGGAAGCCCCAGGTTTCTATGGAAACATTTGGATTTTTTTTCCCAAACACATCACATTAAACTTGCTGGTTTGAATTTTATATGCCATGTTAGTGCCAAGTTACAGCCTCTTGAGATTTTCTGCAGTTTATGCACATTGACTTAGCATTTCACCACTCTTTTAGTAAAAGCTTCTATCACTTTCTATGCCGGAAATTTTGCACAGTGTTTCTCTCCAATTATTTATAGGCATATAAAAATGCATTATCCTGGAATGAAGCTTCAGAGATCCATTCCTTTTACATTCCACCCATTGAGGTGTTCATTTTTCTTCTCTCCATTGTCATTTCTAGATCAAATCTTCATTCAGAGAACTAAAAATAGTTTTAATGTGAAATTACATACAATTCTCAAAGAAAATATTAGCTTATCTATTGATCTCTTTTTATTTGAAAAATGCATATGTATTTTTTCAAAGAGCTCTCAACATCTTCAGTGCGCAACAAATATCTCAAAAAAACTGTCAGAAGATAAAGAAACCTCGATGGCAGGGTACTGACTAAACTTCTACCACCAGTAACCAGGGCTGCACTTGAATGTTACTAGAACTTAATTCCATTGAGGCTGTGCTGAGCTAGTTAGCAACATGTCCCTGCTTCCTAAATTTTTCTGTTAACACGATACTTATTAGCTTATTTAGTATAGCAGTCATCCTTACTAGGGTGCTCTATCCTCCTCTTACAGAAATCAGAGTCCTTTGAATAGGTTCTTATTTCTTCAACAAACCTATACATGTAACTTAATACTCACGTATGTGTAATTACTTTTCTTTCCTTTCATCATCTCCAAAACCTTAACTTAAAAGTAACACAGGGAACAGCATCAAAGAACTAACCATGTAAATAAGGACAGGCAGGAAAGAAATATGTTCATTCTAGGGGCCTCCTAGAACTATATTTCATTTAAATTAACCTATCACCTTTATTCTTAACAATTTTTCTGATGTTATTAATGAAGAACCTGAGACTCAGAAGTTAAGTAATTTCCCCATAATGAGAGACAGAGAAAAATTTGAAAGTCAGGTAAATCTGAAAGTGTCCCTAATTTCATATTAACTATCTTATACCTGTTATGAAAAGAATGCACACCTGGCAATACCGTGCCTGAGAAGACGGATGCTCAATAAATATTTGTTGGATGATACAATACATGAATTTTCTCTAAAGTTTATTGCTGCCCTAAATGATCTTTCCGAAATTTAGAGTGAAAGTCATGGCTCTTAGGATCCTCACAGACTTGGTGCACCATTTATCCCCTAATGCCAGTCAAAGAGATGAGTGGTGGCAAACGCAAGAAAAGAAGTTTTCAACATTATGAACATGTAAGTGCAGATGAAGGAATTTAGTATCTGTCCCCCAGAAGATTTGAGCTTGTATAGAAGAGGGGAACAAAGGCAAAATTTGGAGTCTGCATGCCTGGCTGCATAGGAAATCATGATCACATCATGGTTTGGTTAGTAGTGTATCAGAACTGAGTTTGTGATGTTCTGGTAAAGCTATCACCCTACAAGGGACAATTCAGGTCCTATTGTGAGATGGTGGAGTCCGTGTTAGGGGCTAGCTTGAGTTCTTATTACATGCTCATTGCTTGCTCTTGGAAGGCGACCTCACCAAGGGAAGTCTGTGAGATTCTGCTTTTCCTGAATAGAAGTGGCTGCAGGTTAGGACTTTTTAAAGGTATCTCTCCAAGGGATGAGGGAATGTACAATATAAAAGCTGACAATCAGATTTTTTTGAGAATTCAGCTACACTTAATATCCTCTGTCTTGAAGGTGGATGTTATAGGCCAGGTAAGTTTGGAGCTAACAAACCTAGTGTGGTGGTTTGGATTTGGAGTGTCCACCAAAAGCCTCATGTTCCTAGAGTTGGCAGGTGGGGTTTGATTGCAATTGGCAGGTGTTTGGGGCTTAACCTGGAGGGAAGGGCATGTGCTATTGGCCCTTCTTTCTCCCAGTCTCTTTCCCTTCCACCACGCTGTAAGGATCTCTGCCCTAGGAACTCTGGTTCCAGTGCTAGTTGCAGTCCCATCATTGATGTCACCATTTTCCAGCCACCATCCATGAATGTATTGTGACCTTCTGAAACTGCAAGCTACGGTATTTTTTCTATCGTACTTCTGAATGTTGAGTATTGAGTCACAGTAAGGAGAAAGTAACTAAGACACATAGCATCGTAGACACTCTGTAAGTGCCTTTCCGTAGAGCTGAGAAGGGAGCTGTCTCAAAGTCTCAAGGAAATCAGAACCTCATCTTTCTTTTAGTTGCCCATCAGGCATCAACTGGCCCAATCTCTTAATCCCTTTTAAAAATCTACCGAATTTCCTCAAAGACTCATTCTAAGTGGCTTCATAAAAGTTGATCAAAATCACCGTACAATTTATTCTTAACACAGAGCACTCAGGTTATAAAATCAAATAACATTAAATAACTACAAATAGATAACAAAGTTGAAACTAAAACTCTATAATTAAGGAATTAGCGAACAGAAGTAGCCACTAAGAAGCAAAATCAGAATGATTTGGTTTACTACTCATGGTTGGGAGTGCTGTGTGGCAGAATGCAGAATTTTAGAGAAATACCAAAACACAACTGGACAGTTTAAGATGTTGAAAACTCTTCCTATTAGGGAGAGATATGTCTAAAATCTCCAAATTCCCTATCTTGTATTCCTCCTTTCCCTCACTAATGACTTCTCTGTCAATGTTTATATATCCACATATTTGTTAACAAAGTTTTCATCCTAAAGTTGAGCTGATCCTGCTTCTGTCATTGTGAGTTCTGTACAACATATAGATCAAGCTGAAATAATCTATTTTGTCAAGATATTTTCTTTTAATGTTAGACAAATATTAATTGGATTTATGGGATGAGTGTTCAAAATTCATTATATCGGTAATTTCTTAAACAATAGAGCTTATGCCTACCTAACAGACATTAGGAATTTGCCTTAAATACGTTCTCATTGCTAGGAAAAGATACCCAACATCCACAGCATAAGGAAGGAAATACTTAGTTTAGTTCATAGTTTTAGAAAGTTCCAGTCCATTCATGGGCAGCTGGCAATGACGGAAGCATATAGAAAATGAGATATGGCACCCACACAGGACATCAGATAGCAGGAAACAGGAAGAAAGGCAGAACTAAGGTATATAGGTCTGCCATGTCCTGTCCCAGGGTTCCAGACTTTTCAGGTCAACCCGAATGCTCTGCTCCTTCTGAGTTAAGCCACAGCGATTAAGTCACATGCTCAGTAATATGCACATACCTATAATCTTCTACACAGCCCTAATCCACCTCACACCTGTAATCCACTCCTCCTGACCAGGCCCCACATCTTAAGAGCAGGTGGTTCTATAGCTATTCCACAACATCTAAATACATGAAATAATTTTAAGTGATGGTAAATATTAATGAACTCACAGCAATGTTTCTTTTACTATAATAAATTAAAAAGTAAACATTCCATGTACTTTTCTATATTCCTCATAAGAATTCTAAATACTTTTTTATATTGATAAAGGATAGTCAAAACTCAGTGTAGCTGAAACTATAATAACATGTGCCTTTTCTATTATATAACATTACACAGGAGAAGTGGAAAATATTGGGAGAAAATTAAACACAGAACATTCTTATAAATTAAGAGACCTGGGGTTCTAATTCAAATTCTGTAATTATTTATCTATATAACCCTGGGAAAAGCACTTTATTTCTTGAGAACTTCGTTATAATTTAATAATCCTACTAACTATGGTGGAGAAAATATTAAATTCATCATCGGGGTGTAGAGGTCAACTTTCACCTAGTTTATTTTAATTTGGCACAATTTAGCACTATATATTGGAATGTTTTTTATACAGCCACTCGAAGTAAACCTTATTTTTTTTAACTTTTACTTTTAAGTCTATTTAGTAAAACTTCTGCTTAATGTCATGGCTTAAAAAAAGCACCCTTAACACAATCTGTGTGAGAAGTTAAAGGTCATGGATGAACAAACAAACAAAATGTAATTTCTTTCTCTATGGCTTCTTCTCTTCCATTCTGTCTTCCTCCCAATCCCTCTTTAAAGCTTTCTTTGTTGCAGTTACCCAATAATGGAGATATCTAGCCAATGAATGCCCTAAGTGTGTATGTCCATACAAGGAGTCCGTCACTACTGGTGCTGCATGTCACAGTTTAAAGAAACTGAAATAAAATCTGGCTGATTCCAATGAATAGATCAGATGCTCTGGGTGTAGGTATCCACAATGGCTCTACTGTGACATAAAGGATAGGACACAGGGGAAAGAGATTGCCATGTAGAGAAACTAAGCCGTATAGGATAAATCCTCTGTGGAATAGAAGGGCCATTGCTTTTTCCTTGAGAAAAAAAAAAAAAAAAAAAAGATGTGGAATCAGGCAGAAATTCAAACTGAATTTCTTAAGCGTGACATTCTGCTTTTCACAGTGACTTCCCATGTTAGAGGCTGCATGCAAAGTTTGGACTGGAAAGATAGACTTGTTTAAAATATCCTTTCCACCTGACAATTGGGCACTAGGCCTTAAAGCCTTAACATAATTCACTAGATCACTGCCTCACGGTCATTCAACTGTACAAATTTCCTTGTTATTTAGAAATATTTGAAATACATTTTGCCACACAATTTAACTTGAAAGCTGAGGAAATCCTGTTCTAGTGACTATCTATAAATTGTCATTTCCACAACTTACCTTTTGGAATGTTTTTCTTTTTAATGACAGGTTGACTGACAAATGGAAATTGTAGATATTTGTAATGTTTCATTGTGTTTATTCATACTAATATATAAACTATGTGATTTCACCAGTGATGATCTCCTTATGTAGAAAAAATATCTAAAAGTTTAAAGCATTTACTCAGTAAATTGCTAATGTGGTTTTGGACCTGAATTTTCTTAGAGAATCGATCAGAAATTATTGACTTAATTAAGTAATTATAGTCAAGTTTATAGTTTATAGTAGTCAGACTTGTCTCAAATTACTGATTTTCATTGACAATAAACATTTGTTTATTTGTTTACTTGTTTAAAGGGACAAGGTCTTGCTCTGTAGTCCAGACTGGTCCTGAATTCACTAAGTAGCCCAGGCTGGCTTTGGACTCACAGCAATTTTCCTGCATTAGCCTCCCAAGTGCTAGGATTATAGGCATGTACCACCATGCCTAGTTTTAGGTGGTAGGGGGAATGAAACTCAGAGCCTTAATAATCATCTAATATATTCATTTCAATAGATCACTTGACTTCTGTTTCTCTTGTAGTGATGGTAAGTAGTTCACTTACTATTGGATTTAGCTTATTAATGGAATAAGACTTCTTCAGCTACAAAAGTTATTAAACTCTGTTCAAACAAGCATAAGCCAAAAAAAAAAGAAATTTAATAACACAAAGTGATGAATAAATCAAGTATAAATGACTTTGTCATGATTAGATCCAGTAGTTCAAACTATGACCTTGGGGTTTTGTCTTTTTTTTTTTTTTTTTCATTTGATTTGAACTTCAGTGGATGTGAGCTAGTAGAAAATTTCAGCCTCAAATCGTTACCAACCGGGTTCACTTGTCCATAAAAAACAAATTTCCTCATTCAATTCTGAAATTTATTCACATTAAAGATTTGCCCAAGTGAAATAAGAGTCAGATTGGGATATGAGGTGGTATTCAGAGTGAACTTTAAGCTTGTATCAGTCAGAGTTGCACTAAGGGAACAGGTGTGTGTGTGTGTGTGTGTGTGTGTGTGTGTGTGTGTGTACATATAGTTTTTATAATGAACTATCTTATGTGATACTGGAGTTTGGTAATTAGATCAGAATCTTTAGTGCACACAGAGGGAAACAGCAGTTGTGGTTGTAATTCTGGGACCAATTTCAATGCTATATTCCACATAGAATTTATTTCTTCTCAAGATCACTACAATTTAGCTCTTAAATATTCAATTAATTACATCAGGCCTACGCACGTATTGAAAATAATTTTTGCTTAGAAATTGGTTGACTATAGATTTATATATATATATATATATATATATATATATATATATATATATATATATATGTTACTTTCACAGTCAATGTTTGAATAACTAGGAACTAAAGCATGCTAATTTGATTAAAGATGAGTGTGAAGTTACTATTATACAATCGCCTATTGTTTTCAGTTCTCGAGGACACTATTCGAAGTTTCTTGTAAGACAGCATGTTTAACAGTTAAACATCTACAGATCTACCCTTCTCTGCCATCAAAGAATGTTCACAATTTTTAAATTAAATTTAAATGGTATTGTCCCTTACTCTTTCTAAAGATGTAAACCAGACATTTTAGTATTTCCAGAGACTAGTGCCTAGTTTCCTGAGGAAAAAAAAGGTGATGGAAGGATGAGATGTGTTTAAAAAAAACACTTTCAATATTTTGCCATCTTTAATAATTTTATAATGCATGACTTAATACATATGCTGTTTCTTACTTATGAGGAAACACATCCAGTTTAAATATGTGAAACAAAGATTTCTGGTTCAAAGACCAAATGAATATTCACTCTTATTAGATTGAACAGCAACTGTAGGACTTAAGAGTTCAACAAGTGCCCCAAGTGATTATTGTACAGAATGAAGTTTTACAAATCACTGTGGTAGAACATGGCCATCACCTTACTGAGTATTAAATTTCTGCTTTCCAGAATAATGTATCTGTTGGAACACATTTTTGCCGGCATACTTTTCTTTCTTGCCCTAAACAATTGAGAGGTAATGGAATCGCTAACACACATACTGGTAAAGAATCCCTGGCCTAAAAAAAAAAAAAAAAAAAAAAAAAAAAAAAAAAAAAAAAAAAAAAAAAAAAAAAAAAAAAAAAAAAAAAAAAAAAAAAAAAAAAAAAAAAAAAAAAAAAAAAAAAAAAAAAAAATCAGACAATTAGAAAACTACAAGTTTTGCCAAAAGAGTAAGGAGTATTTTTTCCCTCAAACTTTGTTGTGTTCTAAAAGCACAAAAAAAGACAAAAAAACAAAAACAAAACAAAAACAAAACAAAAAAAAAGTTGTACACACAGTGAAGGAAAATTTTTCAGCACCCCACAACTCCTTGAATGCTGCCTTCACTGCCTCTGAAACGGCCACCTGTGTTATTTCAGTTTAGAAAAAAAAAATGTCTTTGTAAGCCAACAGGGCTTCCTTAAGTGTGCAAATTAGGTTATACATCTCTGCATATCTCAGAGAACAACTTTGACTTTTAACGTATTGCATCAACTATTTTACTGTTCCGCATGAATCAAATAGATTTAGTATGAGGTTTTGAGGACTGGCATCGTGCAAGCTAGCTTCTGAGGTCTTCATTGAAAGTATTATGCCTGAGCTACAAACTTCAGTCTTCATATTAATGAGGTGACACTTGGAGATCTCTTACGGCAGGTTGAACCCTTACGAGAAATTTCAAAGTATGATACATTTTAAAATACGTTAGGGTCTATTGAGAGTTCAGGGTTAGAGTGCTCTGTAGCATATGTAAGTTTCTGGGTATTTTCCAGCTCCAAAAAAAAAAAAGAAAAGAAAAGAAAAGAAAAGAAAAGAAAAGAAAAGAAAATATTGTAGTTTATGGAAATAACTATTATGCCAATAAACCATTCTGCGCTTCTCTTTCTTTCCATTCAATTAAGTTATTTTTCAAGTCCTGTAGACTCAGATCCAAATGTAATGTCTGATCTTTCTCTTTCCCTCCCCTCATTTCTTTCCGTGTTTACTACACAGACGGAAGCTCCCTCTCTAATTGCCCAATATCCCCACCTTGTTCTTCTCAAAGGCGACAGTCTCACATTCTTAGAGTTCAGATGGATTATATAAGGATCTTAATTGAAGCAAACAAATAAGCAAATTTTGCTAGATTGCAAAACCAGATAGTCTTTGTTTTCTTTGAAATACATCCAAGTGCAGTTGTAAACTGTTATCTGGTGGGAAAGTGAAGTCAAGATTAAGAAAATGTAATTAAAAGTGAAAATGGAATAGATACTCAAATAGTTGGTTTTCTTCCTGAGCTAAATCACTACTCACTGAAAGTTCCTTAAGGGGAACTTTATACGAAGAGGACAACACAACAAACTGAGCAAAGAGATGATTTATTGCTATTAAGCTGGTTCTACAATAGAATTTCGGCTTTGGAAGATGGACAACTTATTTTTCTAGGCTAGAATGACAATGCCCATTATTCTGATATAAGGAAGTTAGTGCCGAGCAACCCAAAAGGTTGGCGAATATATCTGTATGTATATGCATATAATCTATGTGTGTGTGTGTGTGTGTATGTGATATGCATAACATATATGTGTGCTTATATCTGTCCTATGCAAGTACAATAAAGGTGTCATTAGAAAATTTTAGGATATCATGAGATTATATCAAGACAGCCTAACTGATATTTTATTAATCAGAAGTCTTTTAATTTGAAAAATGAGAGCCAAGGCTGGAATAGCAGAGTAGAAGTTAGTTTTCAAGCTGAGGAACAAGTCATACAAACTGCAGAAAGAAAAATAAAGTGTGACTGCTTAAATAGCTTAACAATAGCTAAGGTGTTATAAACATAGTCAGATTCCAAGAAGATGGGCAAAGTGTTAGAAATAAGGAAGAAGTTTACCATTGGTTAAGCTGGGGAGATAGGAGGCAACCAGATCAAACTTAGTTTTGTTGGTAGTGTTTTAAAAACTGAGATTTCATTCTGATTTTTGTCAGTAGGTGTAAAGTTTTATCATAAATAATCAACACTTTCTAATAAATTCTTGGCTTCTGTGAGAAAAATTTTGCAAGAATCAGAGATGAGATAGGGATGAGTGTTCCTTACTGTAGCAGTGTGTGTGATATAGTCATCAGAAGAGGAAGAGAGATTCATTTTAGTTTATGGTTTCAGAGGTTTTAGTCCATAATTGGTTTTCCCCACGGATTTTGGGTCTATCGTGTACAAGGCCACACATTGAAGTGAACAGTGTGTGGTGGAACAAAAATGCCCACCCAACAGTCTGAAATGCAAAGAGAGAAAGGGGATGAGGCGACTCTATCATAATCCTCTTAGAGACTGTGTCCCAGGTGACCTTACTTCTACCCCCTATACCCTGCCTCTCAAAAACTCCACTGTCCCTACAGAGGGGTCATAGTGTAGAAACCAGGTTTTTTTTTATATATATATGAGAATTGGGAGGATGAAACTATGAAACTATGGACTGGCCTAAATCTTTAGATGGTAAATGATGGTGATTCGGGACTGAAAAGAGAATTAGATAAGGAGATCATGTGTGTGTGTGCACATGTGTGTATATATACGTGTCTGTGTGCATGTGTGTGTCTATAGAGAGACATTTAAAATATACTTTCTTAATCTGAAGATAGGATTTGAAGGATATAGTGATAAATCAGACATGGAAGATAAAATTGAATATTCAAAATATGAATACTCAAGTTTTCTAGCATGTTCAATTAGGTAGAATGAGGCAGTGATTGCCAGAGAAAAAAATGAAAGAGCAAGTCTGAAGATTCAAAAAGAAAGAGAAGTTAATACTAGAAATGGCAAGTTGAGACGTCCAAAAGAACATAAGCACTAGTATCAGCAAAGCAACTTTATGTACACAATTAGAAGTTGAGGAAACAAGCTACATTGGAATACTAGAGAGTTATTGTAATGTTAATAAAAATCATGGAGACCTTGAAATTGTGTATTAGACAATGTATACATTACAAGACTGACCCTGAACTGTCCCAGCTTTAGAATCCTGGACCAAGAACAGAATGGAAGTTTTAAAAATAACAATCAAATAAATAAATAAATAAATAAAGCTGGGCATGGAGGCAGGAGGATTGTTATGAGGTTCAGACCAGCCTGGGCTACATAGTGGACTTAGTACTGCATCGCTAAACACTGTCTCAAAAGAAAAAAAAAAAGCAGTGAAAGTAGTAAAAAGAAAAACCAACGGCATGCTACAAGAAGGAGGGAGGGAGTGATTATATTGTTTCACTGTCACAAAGAGACCAATAAAACGAGACTGTTTGGAAAGTTCCTGAGTGAGGATATATGCCTGTGCAATGAGGAGCGATTGAAAGAAAAATCGAAGTTAGTTTACCTGAGCATCTTTGAAGTTTAGATGTGAATACAGTGTGAATTGAATGGGCTACGAGTTCAGCAGCTGCTGCCTGAGAATACCTTAGGAGACAGAGTAAGATAGAGTTGGATGGAAATACGAGACTCTGTAATTGACTGTAATTGATCGTAAAGACTGCAATTTCTTTACTGGAGGTGTAATTTCTGGTGATGTCAAATAATGTCTCTTGCATTGCCATTGGTGTTTGTGGTAGAAATGAATAGGAAATGAAATCTACAATTTTGGAGGAGATAAGAAAATAAAGGATTAAGTTTTGGAGCAGGATTTCTCCCCAAGTTCTGACTTCCTTTATTTGAAGGGGTCAACAAGACAGAAAATCAGACCAAATAACAAAGAACGAAATGTAAAGATTGTAGATCATTGATAGGGGTGGATGCTGACAGCGATACAGGTGGCTGTGTCAATCAAAAAGCAGACTATTTTTACAAGAAAAAAGCAATATTCTGAATTATTATGGAAAAAAGACACTGGTATTTGCATCTCATTCCTGGTATTTATGATATGAGCCCCATTTGCAGTGATGACTGAGAAAGTTTCAGCTTCGTAGATGCTAATTTTCAATAAAGATGAGGAGATAGAAGGAACAAGCAAAGTATGGTCTTAGGATATTGAGAAGCCTGGGTTCATGGGGTGATTCTTTACAGAAAAGAATACTATGCTGCCCTACAATTTGAAAGGGTATAAAGTATCAGAATGATGGAACAATTTTTCTGAAAATAAGGCTGAGGTTAGGAGAATTGCTTTGAGTTCAAGGCTGCCTGGACTACATAGTGAGTTCAGGACCAGTTTGGACTACAGGGCAAGATCCTGTCTCAAAATAAATAAACATATAAGCAAACAAACAAAAGAGGAAGCAGCAAACGTGACGTTGTACTAGACTTCTTTTGATATACTGCACACTCAGGCAATGACAGTCCAGGAAAAAGAGATGATATCCTTTCTTCTTCCATGTTCCAAACTATGCTAAACTTTGATAATATGTATCTACATGACATACATTGAAAAAGAATAATAAAGCTGCGAAAATCTCTCTCTTCACATTTTTACACATCTTTATTATAATGGAAAGCTGATTATTTGCAAAATTATCTATGGCTCTCCACTTATGGGACCTGAAATCTAAAACAAAAGAGAAACCTAAGAAGCTAATTTGGTCTCCATAATAAAAGATGAGTCAGAGGCAGCATTGGGAGGAAATAGGAATCAGATTTGGTTGTGCTTGAACTTATGGGAGATTCGGTATCTAGGATCAGGAATGTTGTGGCTTGGGTGAACTTAAAGGAGATGCACAAAGATGAATTTTTGAAGTCTTCTGCTCACTGATATTCTCTTTTCTTGTGTTTTCATGAGAGAATACAAGAAAAAATGCAGATGCTTGCCTGTTCATGTTAAAACGTTTCTTTTTAAGAGACTTAATGCCAAAGGGTGGTATGTGAAAGTTACATGTGAGATTTATAATTCTATAATTTACAGTTAACCTTTTATTATAAAACATTTCCTGAAGCTGTGTGTTTCTTTTGTCCACGTCCTCATCACGAGGTTCTTCTGAATTATGATACAAACCATTAAATAAGTTAATAGTTTAGTCACAGTACTTTGACTTCCCACATACAGAAATCAGTTGGCATTAGTTCAAAGACTAGAGATTTCTCAAGAGGATGTGGATATACATCTCTGTTTTGAGATCTAAGGACAGGAAGAAGAGACGAGAGAAAGACTTGCTAATGCTCTGATGATGCGATTGCTTCTTGCCTCCTCTGTCTCGTGGCTCCCCTTCCTGTACACAGGCTCAGGTGGTATGCCCCTCATCACCTGCTGCTTGCTCACTGTGCCGGTTTTAGCTCACCTGCCCACTAAGTGTGCTTCACACCTCATGGTTCATATGATCGAGAAAAAAAAATCCTAGAGATTCTACAAAACCTAAAATTTGAGATCAGTTACATCAGGTGTGTATCTTTAGTTTAATTATCTAGGAAGAAAAAGAGGAATGGTACTACACTATCAAACATAGCGCTCTTGTTCTCAATACTAGTAACTTAATGGGGCTGAAGGAGATAATAAGGGGTGATAAATGGGTCAGCCACCTCACCTACCGCAGCCAATACATGAACACTTGTGGAGTGATCACCAGTAGGAACGTTTCCAGAATACAAAGTAGGCAGTTGAGAATCAGACTCCATATATCCAGTTTAATTTCTGTATGCTTATGTGTTACCTGAAAATAGTATGAGAGAGATTGTTCAAACAACAAAAGTGGAAACCTGAAACAAATAAGAACCAATAAATAACTTTCTTAAATAGTCTTGGCTAGAGAGAGAAAGCGGTTTAATTGTTTATTATCCACATGTCTTAAGCATCAGGAGCTAATAGAAGTGGCATTTAAACCTCTTATGAGAAAGACTCATTACGTTTTCAAATTTGTATTAGCATCTCCAAATTGCAATACTAAATATTTAATATTCTTACTTTAATTTTGAATATGCTTTAATTACTCCATATAATGTGGAAAGTTGCTTTCTTGTTCAAAATTGGATGTACAGTGGAAGAAAACAAAATTGTATTACTACTGATGAAATTCATATAACACTAAATTTTTTAAAAAAACAGTAACAAAATGAAATGCTCAGTGTTCTCCTTTTTTGAAATGGAAAGAAATGTAGGTATCAGCATTAATACTTGATTAAAAAACACGCTAGCCTCGAACACCCACCCACCACCCACTCACCCACACACACCAACTCACCCACACCCACCCACCCATACATACACACATAATAATAAATGATTCTCTAGTATTATGTCTTACTTTCTTCTCCCACATCCCCATTGCACATTTTATGCAGAAATATCCTTAAAATATCTTATAATATGACCTCATTTTCAAAAGGCTTCCTGTGTAAACTTATTGTTTAAAAAGTTGAAATGTCAAGTTGTAGAATTTTCAGAGCCAGTGGAAAATTTCTGACTTCCATAATTGGTAAAAGAGATGACGATGATGACGGAAAGCTAGAACTGACTACACAGTTAAGGGATTTGGATAAGACCATTATATATTTAAATTTCTTTTTGTCATTTTGGTTTAGACTATAGAGGTGTCATTTAAAATAAATATCCGTGGCAAAAGCAATTCTTATTTTTATCAGCTAAAAATACATGTTTTAAGATGTCAGCATGTATAAAATTGTTCTGTTTTAAAATATGGGGACAACTGGAGCTCTCCCTCTATACGCACAGTGCTCTATCACTGTCTGTGAGTTCTCTTTGTGACTTTTGATTTATGCCAGGCAAGTTCATGGACAGTGCTGGAAGTTTTTTGCTATCCTCAACTGTGCAAAAGTTATATAATCCTTGTAAAACAGGGCTTCTCATAAAATCAACAAAGACATGTGATTAAAATTAACTTCCAATATTTGATGAGCTAATCAACTCAAAATGACAAACACCTATTCACGAGAAAAAGTAAATTATATGAATTATGAACTATCTGAAAATTGGAAATTTGAAAAAAAAAATTTGCTTCCCTTAAGAAGTGAACAGTTACATATCTTAGAAACAGAGAAAAGAGGTGCCTGTTTTTTCAGTGGAATATTTCTGTTAGAACTGAAATGAATGACATTTTAAAATGAATCTAGATTCTGGACTAGGTTTGATGTCCCTATAATCCCAGAACTCTGGAAGTCTGAGGCAGGAGATTTAGAAATTCAAACCAAACCTGAGCGATTTAGTGACTAGCAATATCTTATCTCAAAATTTAAATAATAACAACCTAACTAAATAAATAAATGAAAAGCAGTTCAGTGTAAAGCTCCCAGATTAAGCCCTAGTACTTAAAGCAAAAAAAAAAAAAAAAAGAAAGAAAGAAAAAAGTAGAAGGAGAAACTACATGATCTCATATTGACCGCCTCTTTTTGCTGCATAATAAGGCATAATTGATAACACAGGTTAAGAGCAGTGCAAGAAGTATGTCAAGATTGCAATTATGAAAGAACGAAAATGGTGCCAAACTGGAAATAGTGGCCACCAGCCGTCAGGAACTTGATAATAGCATGCTCTATTAGAAGGGCATGCTGTACCAGAGGATGCAGAGGGCATTTGGTCCCTGGTGGAAGAATAGGATGTAAAGAAGACTGAAGACCTTGGGTATTAACAGAGGCAAATGTTCAGAAAAACATTAAATAATTAGAAATGAATGAAATCTCAAGCAGCCATTAGTATTCTATTACATACAACTTCTGGACAGGATCTAACCTTCCTTATTTTTCTAAGTCCTTTGGGCAATAATGCTAAAGGGTAAAACAATTTCATTCAGCTAAAAATTCATAAAATAATTCAAGTATGAGAAAAATCAGGCAAACCTTAAATTGAGATTCTTCAAAGCAATTCATATCTGCTTTTAAAAACATTGACATTATGAGCAGTAAAGGAAGTCTGAAAGATCATTCCAGGTTAAAGGAATAGAGAGAAAATAAACAATTAAATGCCATGTTTGATGCTAGATTGCGTTCTGATCAATAACAAAAGTACAATGAGAAAAACTTAACCAACACACAGTCCTTGGATGAGGAATATATGTAGGATGAGAAGTCGAGCTCCCATAACAAGAACAGCGGACAATGTTTTATCGTAAGGAGGAGTGTTCCTTACAGATGCTTCATTGCTACTAACAAATTGCTTTACAGTGAGGAAAGAAGAAATGTGAAATTAAAGTAGGAAGTAGAACACAGGCCAGGCATAGAAAGGGAGAGAAGGAGCGAGGGAGGGAGAAAAGGGGGAGAGAGAGAGAGAGAGTAAAGAGTTTTGAGCATTTAGCTGGCATGACAATAATGGAAAGCCTCATAGACTCTTTTATTTACTCTTCACTGAGATAGAAAATTGTTCACATGAATTGACTGTCACTTGGAAAATCATGTTAAATTTATTATGATAAATTGATTTTCACTAACATCTTGGGATATACATAATCATAACAAAATCAGGCTTCCTCTGTCACATAACAGTGTGCATTAATGTTTAAAAATAAGTCAAAGCCTCCCTAAGCAGAAAGAACTAAATTAAAATTAAAGTTTAAATAATGCTTTTAAGCTTGAAACAGACCCCACGCTGCTAGATAATGCAAGAATATTAAAAAAGTAACAAAAAACTGATTCTCCAAGTTCTAAGAATCTAATCTTCTATACTCTAGGTAATTGTAATATCACTCAGTCACTGTAAATTGGATTATTCTTGAGATTGTATTTAAGTCAAGGCAAGGTGGTCTTCTATTTACCAATGTAATTTAGTCTCCTGAGTGGTAAACTTGTTAAATATTGTCAGGTTAATTCAAATTGATTTGTGTTTACTAAGCATCATGAATGCTAATCAAATAGTAGACACTAAAGTGTTGGAGTTACACCTAACCCTTTAACAGACACAGGAGACGCTGCCTGGAAAGCTCTGCTGTTTCAGGGGCCAGCATCCCCTTTCATTATTTTCATCATAGTATATTCATAGAAAAAATGGAAAATTGCTTCTTTTTTTTTTTCCTTTCTGGAGTTCTGTGATTTGAGAATATTTGGGATAGACTTTGGACGGCGTTGTTTATATTTTATTTCCAGTGCTACACGTGCCCCATTTGCTTTTGCTTCTGGTTAATTCCATCCCAGTGAAGGTGAGCTCCACATACTAGCGTCTATGGAGGCTAACATGAGCAGGCAGGTTAAAGATTCAAGCTGAGAGCTCAGTCACAAGTGCCTGGCCTGGAGCTCACATGCCCTGGCCTGGCCTGGCAGCTTGGCTCGTTTCTGAAGCTCGCACTGAATATGGTGATTGCACATCAGCTCTGTGTAGCTTAAAGAAATATTTCTCCTAATACAAAAATAAACCCACCATAGTCATTCATTTGGAGGAATTTTACAGTTGCTGGTTAACCTGCTCTCTAACGCCCTGCAATATTCATTAGCAGATTTCTCTGTTTATGAGTGGTATTATATGGAAAGGCTTACGGGAAGATAGCAGATGTAACTACTGAAATAAATGAGAAGGACAAGTTCTGTTGTTTACAGATGGCTCCATCAAATATGCTTTTCCCCTCTCCACTTTAACATTTAGTTTTCTTTCAACAGAAAACTTTTCTTTACCGACTATGGGAACGTTGCCAAAGTAGAGCGATGTGACATGGATGGGATGAACAGGACCAGAATAATTGATTCAAAGACAGAGCAGCCAGCTGCCCTGGCACTAGACCTGGTCAACAGATTGGTTTACTGGGTAGATCTGTACTTGGACTATGTTGGAGTAGTGGATTACCAAGGAAAAACTAGACATACAATTATTCAAGGCAGACAAGTAAGTACAACTGGGCTAGAAAATGTAACGAAGGTAATGAGTGCCATAATTCTAGGAACAAGACCAAACATTAAAAATTTCCTAAGAGTCAAGCTGTGATTGGCAGTAAAATGTCCAGTATGTCTCCTATTTCTGAGAATGTTCTTTTTAGAGCAATATGGTGATATGTCTTGATGTCTCTTATACCTTATCTCCTATGCTAAAAACAAGGAAACTAAAGCAACAAACAGCAAAGACAAAAAAAAAAAAAAAATGCTGTATTAGCAAGAAACAAAAGTATTAGAGTAAGACAGATGTTATGACCTACTTACTACAAGCTAATTTAAGTAGTTTATTCATAAGGATCTCAACTATCATCTGTCCCATGTGGTGTTGGAGATGTTTTGCTAACAAAAGCAGATGCCTGCTTTTAAAAAATGTGCTTCTTGTTTTATTAGGTCAGATTAAATTTTAACTTCTGGCTCACTCAAATACTTAAAATAACAATTCTGTGGAAGTTTTCAAGTTCACAATTTTCCCCAACCACGTGTTTATTTGCCTCGTGCCGAATTGCATGATTTTGTAAACAACACATAGCAAATGCCTAAAAAAGCTAAGTAGAAATAAACTTTATTCCGTAGGGCAATATTTTCAATTTCAGTTGGATTTTTTTGATTGTACTACTTGCACGTGAACTCCGTAAACTGTTGAGCTCAAATAGTTGAAATTTTCCTGTTTCTTTTGCAATACCTAAGAGGTATTGATATATTCTATAATTCTCCCTTAGAGCTATTTTGCTTTCTAATCAGCTTCGAAAAAGAATTCTTTTCTTCTGTGGCAAATAAAAGCACTAAGGTGATCAATTAAAAATAGCATTGTCTAATGTTAACAAGGACACTAGTTCCCTCACACCATCTCTTGTCTGTAAAAAGAAAACTTTGTTCTTTTTCAGGCTTGGTTTATGACCTTTAGACAACCTAAGCTCTATTTCATACTATTAAACAGTTATTCCTTCTAGTGGAAAGCAACATTATTTTAAATTATAGTTATTTTTGACCCTCTTCTAGGTCAGACATCTTCATGGTATAACTGTGTTTGAAGACTATTTATATGCAACCAATTCGGATAACTTCAATATCATAAGGATAAACAGATTTAATGGCTCTGAAATTCATTCATTAATTAAAATGGAAAATGCTCGAGGAATCCGAATCTATCAAAAAAGAACTCAGCCAACAGGTAGGTTGGAAAGCTTCTTTCTCGTCTTTGTAGTGGTAAATTGAATGGTGATCCAGTCCTTGTGCCTTTGCATGGTGGGTCATAAATTCTTGATTTTGACAGCAAGAATGTGCATGTCTGCTTGACGAAATGGAATAGAGCTCCCTTCCCAAGTCTAAATGACAAATTGTGCCATTCCTAGTGAATCATTTCTACAACCAGAGAATTGAGATGATGACCAGATTTAGACTCAGAAAAAGAGCTCTCGATTGTGATAGATGTAGACAGGAAGCTCGGCTGATAACGTTTTATTTTTACATGTTAGTATCATCTTTGAGAGACAGATTTCAATTTAGATGACTTCCTTCTAATATTTGTCTAGTATTTATTGTAGTTACAGAGCTCTCCTACCATATAGGTATTTTATTTTTAACACGTTTCATTAAAAATGATTCTTAATGATAAACCTGCAGTCTTTCCTAGTATGTTTTTTTTTAAACCCATGCTAGTTTTTTAGTAGTGATTTAATGACATTCATTAATCCAATTTTAGCTCATGCATGGATACAATAACCTCCCCCCCAAAAAAAAAAGAAAAAAAAACTTCACCTTCCACCCTTCTCATCAACTTTGTATACAATGAGTGGTGTGGGGCTACCTGGAGCAATTATTTCAGGTGAGGGGATGAGGAAACATAGAAGGAGCAAAGAAAAAACCACATCTGCATTGTTAAAGGAGCAGCAAGGCGGCCTATGTGGATGAGTAGCAGCAGGAAGAAAGAAACAGGAAATGAGGTCAGAAGAATGGAAGGCCACAACAAGTTGGTCACTGTAAAGAATTGCCAAAGCCCTCCCTATACACTTAATGAGATGGGAAGACTTACCAACATTTAGAGGAATCCTGTGATCTGACTGATACACTTTTAAAAATAATATACCTACTGAATTGACAGTTAGCTATGGAAAAAAAAAAGGGTGACTAGCTAAAAATGATAGAGATTCGTACCAAAAAGTATTAGCAAGAATTTTAAGAAGTGGTTAAACTCCAGTTATATGTGAAGGTAGAGACAATAGGATTTCCTGATTTTTTTTAAATTTTATATTTTTTGGATACAGAGTATAAATAAAAAGAGAGGCAAAGATGATGCTAGTGGTTTGACTATACTATTGGGTACCAAGTTATTTATGGGATTCAATAAAATTAAGTTTGAATTAAATTTGGGGCAAAAAGTAAGTACAGTGTCTATGGGTTAATTTACTTGTGTATTACAAATCTAAATGGCAAATAAAAAGAGATTTGAATTTCCTACACTCTAAGTTCACTGAGGAAGTTCAGTCTGGGGATATAAGTTTGAGAGTTTTTGTCATATGTTCTGAAGTCTGGGTAATGGATGTGAACACCACGGAACTGAAATATATGTGTATGGAAAAGAGTTCCAAATAAATGACATATGAACACGTCAAAAACATGACAAGGAGAATAGGAATAACCGGAAGTGATTACTGAGAAGTTCGTTAAATGCAGCTGACCTTTAGAGTGAGAAGTACGAGCTACTACAGTTCTGACAGGGATTTTGATGGCGAAGCGAGTATCTGAATAGAAAGAATTAGAGGAAATCAGGAAGGAAAGGAATGCAAAAAGCCACCACAGATAACTAGGAGAAGCAGGAATGCAAGATGAGACAGAGAAATAAAGAACTAGTAGAAGTGTTGCTTTGGGAATTAGAATTAAAAGAAGAGTTTTGTTTCTCCAAGATGCAGAAATAATAGCAAACTTGCATGCTGATTGACATAATCCAATGGAGGAAGTGAAAGTGATGATTGGCAGAGAATTAGTGGCGATATGAGAGATGTGATCTAGCATAATTAAATCTGGAAAAATAAAAGCAACACTCTTGACAGAAAAAAATAGCTTAATCTATATTTTACTTTTTTTTTTGCTTGAAGAAAAAGGAACAAAAACAGCATAGGTATTATTTGTAAAGACACAACAGTTTTGTTTTTAACATTATCATCATATTCAACATTGTTTCAAACAAAAGTTGAACTAAAACTTATAAAAACAGTACCTAAATTCTTACTGAAATTATTGCTGCTATTTCTCTGTTTTGGCTCTTGTTGCCTTCCCTTACTCTTTTTATATAATTATTTTCCAAGCTTCTTTATTTTCCTTCTCTAAGTTAAAAACTCACGGGGCTTTTGTTCTCCCTACCACTCCCTCTCTTAATCTCTTCTCCCTGATGCATATTTTGCTTTGCTTATAATGGTCACAAATATGGCAGTAGAGCCACGCAATGCAGGAAAGACTCTAGGAAGAAAGGAGAAAGATGTGTGGAAAGGGGGAGGGGAAGGACGAGGGAGGGAGAGGGAGTGTGACCTTGAGGCGATATAGATCTAAACTGGTGCCTCACGTTCAACTTAACTATTGCATGTAACAAATTTTAGGAGTCAGTTGGAAGCTTATAAAAGTATATATTAATTATAAATACCATAGGGATAAATAAATTATTGGTAGATTCAAAATGAAAGCATTGAACTTAAAATTTATAAAAGAAAATTGCCTCACCCTTTCTCAACAGAGTATGGATAATTGCTAGTATTTCCTCAAGCTTAAGTGCTTGTATGATGGATTGATCCGACGGGAATCCATTGTTTCTTAACTATTCAGACTGGGTGTGTCTTTACATAGCTTTCTCTATTTCTGTTTTTTAGCAGTTGGTAGTTAAGGAGTATAAAAATTTGTGTCAACAGTTATATTCTTTTTATTAGGTTTACATGTGAAGAGTTTAAGCTGTTAGCTTAAACGCATTTTCTTCCTCAGAATTATTTTTTAAAGCCATCTTAGGAAGATTTTAGCAAATCCCTATTTTTTATTAGTATTTAAACTTCTTCCATTTTATTTAGCACTAAGTATTTCAGATCCATCAACATTTACAAAAATTTGCTGCTCTTACACTACAAAAATTTTGACATCAGGATGCATATAACTGTTTTGTCTCCAATGAATTTCAAGTGTTCTCTTTCTTCGTCGTAGTCAGAAGCCATGCATGTGACGTGGATCCCTATGGAACGCCTGGGGGATGCTCACACATCTGTCTGCTCAGCAGCAGTTATAAAACACGGACCTGTCGCTGCAGGACTGGCTTCAACTTGGGGAGTGACGGCAGGTCATGCAAAAGTATGTTAAAATCAAATATTTTGCCAGTAGCTACCACTTCAGAGAAGGATCTTTTAGCGTTAATTAGCAACATCAACATCAATAATGACATAGAATTTAATCAGGAGAAATCTGTCCACAATTTTTTTCCTCAAAAGCAACATTTTTGTTTGTGATAAAATAAATGAAAATGTAATTAGACTATAGAATAACTAAACTTATGGGTCTCAGGAATATTTTTAGGGCTTTTTAAAAATTTCTTAAGAGATACTTTTGAGTAAATAGACTATACTGATTGGGTGGCTAGATTTTCTCATATTTGAACCAAGATGATGCTTCTAGAAGTAGGTATGTCACTTGATGCAACAGAAAACCAATATAGACCTCTTCCATGATAATCTTCACTATTAAGATGTGAAATTCACTATTTTTCAGGTACCCCAAAACAACAGTAATTAAATACCATGTCTTTCAGTCATTTTATCAAAATGTTTCATAAGTTACATATCTGTTAAATGTATCTTTGCTTTATTTTTGAAATATATCAAAGTAATTTAAATTTTCTTTATTCAAATAATTTGACACAAAATTTTAATGGTCATCTTCTCGCCCTCAGTTCCTTCCTAACATGTGTTGCTGATGATTCTGAAATGACACCAGTAGATTTGTTAGAATTTGAAGTATAATCTGCTAGATTTAAGAATAGTACAAACATTTTAAATTCAAAATATCATCCATGATAAAATACATGTGTATTATTCTTTCATATATATGGTTATTTGTATTTTGAGTTTATGATTTTTGAGTTCATGAAAATGTAAAGATACTGGGTATCATGTACTCAAGGATTTCTACATGGTTGATTCACTGAACCTGAAGCCTCATAATCTGGTAAGATGAATGTGTGCATGGATGTGTGTCTTTGCAAAGGATCTGGTTGCTATACACACTCACAAACACACATACACCGGTATCTGTATTTGTGCTAGCACGTGTTTGGGGGAAAATAAAACCAGAATTTCATATTAGTAACTCCTTAATTGCTTCATTTAAGATATATTTATTTTTGTTTAAAATACCTAATTGAAGACGGAGAATGCAAATTAGTGTTTATAAAGTCATTGAAAAGCCTAGAGCAGTAGCTCTTAAACTGTTATTAAAGTAGATAGGATAAAAGCTACAGTAACTGCCATTATCAGCATTTAGGGCTGCAGGACACCACAAATAGACATGTTCACTGCAGAAAGACCATTTGAGGTTAAATCTAAGCAGTCAAGAACTCGCTCCACCACTGCTGCCTCCAGAATTGCATCACATGTTCCCTATCCCAGCTGGGGGTGGTATCCAGGTTCATGACCCTTGATAGTCATAAATGTGAGTGTAATGGGAGAAAACATAATAATAACATTCATAATCACAAACACTGCAAAAAGAAAATGTTTGCTTCCTGTTCATATAATAAATGGGATCTAATTTCAGGCACTAATAGCAACCTAGAACCTTGACTCTCTCAGAGTCTGAAATACAGCTTTTCAATTTTGTATAAAAGAAGACAGACACATTGGGAGAAACTGTAAGGTCCTGAGGAAGGGGGAAGAAAAAGAATGCAGGAAAGATAATGAGAGAATTAGTTAACATTCTCACTTAGAGCACATATACATACACGCATGCACACAAACACGCACACACACACACACACACTCTTAATGAAGTATGGGGTTTGCCAGTTACTGAGTAGACATTCATTGGAAATGAAAACAAAAGCAAATGTTGATAGGAATAGGTCTGGCAGGCCAATAGTCTTGTGCCTTGCTAATGGAAGTGGAGGCTCATGTCACTATTCCAAATAAATTTGGTGAGGATAACAGCCACAAAATTACTAAGATTGTTTAACAAGTTATCCTTATTTATACTAGAGAAATTAATTATAAATGTATTTATAATAACAAGAGTTCATAAATAAACTAAATATCCAATAATCAGTAAGAAATAGACTGCATTATACTGCTTCACGGATGGGGACTATTATACTACCATAACAAACAATGATTTGAGAAGGCTTCTGAGTGACTTGGCTAAATGTCACTAAATTTTAAAACTACATATGTAAGATCTTAATTTTTTTAAGAAAACAAAAAGAATCCGTGCATATCTTTTTAGTAGAAAATACTAAGAGATCCTCATTTGCTAACTGAACCAGTATTTTTAAATAATATAAGTATTGTATTAAATAAAGTACAATTGAAATTTAGTTGTCCATAAGAAACAGTGATGGAATTGAGAAGGGTATTAATTTATTTTACTCTGTAACTATATCTAAGAAAATGTATGAAATGCTACATGGGAAAAATTACATTGTTATTACAGTAGTTTGGTATACAAGTGAAAACCACCACCAGTTGGGAAATGGCTTAATAAATTGTGCTTTACATGATCATTGTAAGACTTAAGGCAATGAATCAAGATAGGTAATAATGCTCATATTTTTGATGGCAGAAATCAAATACCAGTAATAAATATAGACTGCAAAATTGGATTTTTAAAAAATAAAAGCATATATATATATATATATATATATATATATATATATATATATATATATGCTAGTAAAGAGTATATAGCACCAAGAATGAAGAAACTGTGTCTACCACAACTGTGAATGAGCATCAAGAGGAAAAGGAGGATAAAATCAATTTCAAATTTATAAATGCAATTCACATGACTAAATGTTAAAAACTGGTGTGGAACATATACCATATGTGCACTAAAACTCTTCTTTTTTGAGGAGGTCAGGTGGGAGGGTGGGTTGAACCAAGAGCTTTTGCACTCAGCTACACTTCCAGTGCAATTTTACTTTGCTTCTTTTTTCTTATTTCTGAGGTGGATTCTCACGGCATTGCTAAATTGTTCTGGCTGGGCTCAAACTTGTAATATTCTTGTATTCCAGGGTACTAAGATGGCAGACCTGCCACACCCAGCTAACTCTGCTTTTCAAATATGTAATCAAGCTATTGAATGGCTTTGAGGCAAGAGAGGTTATGTTTGGAGCACATACCTGTCTTCCAACGGAATGACAATATTGTTAACCTCTGTGCTATAAAGTTCCAAGGATTTGTTATGGCACCACAGGTTCTGGCTAAAAGAAAAACAAAATATGAAATGCTAATATAATTTATGTTGCATTAGCTTGTTGAGTAACTGCTTATGAATTTCCTTTTCTGTTTCCCTGATTTCCTATAATTATTTAAATTTACTAGAAATCTCAATGGTTCTGTACCTATCCAAATGTAATAATTTTATATTCTCAATTTCATTAGTAAAACTCGGTACACTTGTTCATTTTAAATGAAAATTATAATGTTTAGTTATATAGAATAATCTAATGAGGTACCTGACTAATTGGAGAGCCTGATATATTTTTGTGCTTTCAATGAGGCAATTCACTCTATAGAAAAAGCCATTCTGAACTTGGCATCTTATACTCGGGAGATAGTTTTTTTTGTTTGAGAATTTAATTTTCGTCTTGTATTTGTTTTTGATAAGGTCTATGTTGCATGTCAGAGTTACCGGCAGGCAACATCTGCCTCAACATTCTAATTAGATGTGAAGAAAAGTGAATCTATTGACTGGAATTTGATTTCATTTCTTAAAGGAAGTCACCTACTCATCAACTGAGATAGTTCAGCAGGCAAATTCATGATATTATTTGGTTCTTTTTGTTTGCTCAGCCTGTAGATGAAATCTGGAGTGGTGAATTTTAAATACTCTGAGTATATTTTAACATGGCCTATTATGCTGGGCGCTAGAATTAGTGTCCATAGAAAATGCTGGAAAGATTACAATGCATTATAAAATTAAATGCACCGGATATTTAATAAATGTCCATTTCACAAGTTACAAGTTATTCAATGACCTGTCATGTTTTTGCTACACAGACAGTTACAGACACAAGAATAATTAACTAAATATAACCCATTCAGAGAAGCAATTTCTGTTTTAATTAAAGTAACACAATTAGCTGGCCTTCTTGCATCAAGATGCATTTGACATATTTTGGAGTTTAATTTTTAGTATTGAATTAAAAAAAAAACACTGATTGTGCCAGTTAATTAAACAGTGCTATTATGCAGTGTAGAGAAGATTAGACAACATCCATTCTTTACATTTGGAATCTTTCCTTTACAGGACCAAAGAATGAGTTGTTCCTCTTTTATGGGAAAGGGCGCCCAGGGATTGTCAGAGGAATGGACTTGAATACCAAGATCGCCGATGAATACATGATCCCCATAGAGAACCTGGTCAACCCTCGTGCTCTAGATTTTCACGCAGAAACCAATTATATCTACTTTGCTGACACCACCAGTTTCCTAATTGGTCGACAGAAGATAGATGGAACAGAGCGAGAAACCATTCTGAAAGACGGTAAGTGACAGCATGTGGCTTTCACATCAAACTGCCCAGCGAGAGAAGACTTTGCAAAGACAGACACTGTATATGTCAAAGTAGTATTAGATTCTAGTTTGTTCATATTCATTTGAAAATATTTAGTTTTATTTCCTCAGTAACATTTTCTTTCCATCCCTTTCCCCTATCAAATTGGTAAAGCTGCTACTTAAAATTTTAACTTGCAATTGTCAACTGCATTTTAAATATTATAAGAATTAAATGGAGCCATTATCTATCCTGTAGGAAAATGTAGATTTTAAATGATATGTTTAAATGTTGTATGACACTGTATAGGTTTTAACATGATATCAAAGACTTTTGCAGTATTGAGTTTTATTAGAATATTGTTATGTCATCCAGGATGAATGTCCCTATTGTCATTCCAATCTCTATTTTTTTCATACTTTACAAATCAATGAAACAGAATTCTATATTCTTGTCCTTGGAATACTAAGATCTCCAAAGAAACTCCAACTATTTATACCTATTTTTAATTCATTGATACATATGTGAAGTTGTATGCATATAAACTACATGAATTATTTAACTTAGCATGAATTATTTAACTTAGCAATAACCAATCAAGTAGTAGAAAAATATGTCTTTGGTGTGAGTAGATGAGTTCACTAAAATCAACAAACTTGTCATATTTAGGAATGTTAACTACCAATTCCGACCTCTGTTTCTTCACACGTCAGTCTAATAACTTCTCGCATAGTTTAGAAATGTGAAAATTGATGAACACCAGTTGTATTCTCCCTATAAGAAGGAAAATTTATGGTCATAGGGAAAAATAAAAGATTTTTTTAGGAAATAGCTTCTGCCTTCAAGCAGTTCATAATCTGCTTTGGAAGATAGCAGAATTTTAATAAAATAGAAAGGCATTTCAGCATCATATAAATGAGATAAAAACAGTGCAATATATGGAAAACAGTGAGGCGCATGTAATGGGCTTCCACAGGAAGGAAAAGCTGTCTTTACATGAGTACGGTGAGAACGCTTAAAAGCAAAGGTAGTATCTGGGATAACTGTTAGGGGAGAAACATCAAAGGGAGATATTTCTGGAACTAAAGTTTTTATGGGGGTAGATGAGAGGAGGAGAAGTATTGAGGAAGATGTGGGTAACCTAAATGGATCACTACAGGGAGGGTTTTTAGAGGATCGTTGTAACACAGGACCTGGGAGTGAGGAAAGCGCCAAGATGAGAGGCCTGGTGGGTGTATGAGGTGGAAGGGCTTGGACCAAATATGGAAAGAGTCAGGAACAAAAAATGCTTTGATAAAAAAAAAAATACATTGTGAATAAAGTGCTATTTTAGGAGGATAGATCCAATCCGGAATGAATGAAGTAGAGAATGAATCACAGAGAAGAGAAAACAAAACAACTTGATTTCAATTATGTAGAGCAGGAGTGACTACGATTGGTGGTCTCTCCTGTATTTGAAGAGGCATGAGGGGAGTGAGAGATTATTCACTTAACTCGGTAGTACCTTCAGTCCAGTCTTTAATAATAAAAAGTACATTGTTCATGAGAGGAAAATGAAGTGCTAAAATGAAAAAAATACCCTAGTTTTGTCTCTGTTTTTAATAGCTTCTGGGCTAAGGCAACACAAATCCACCGTGATTTAAGATTCTCCACACGTGTCTAATTAAAGTTTTTTTTTTTCCTTGATTGAATGTGGCAGAGGCTGTCTTTCTACTTTTCTCTGTAGCCTTATAAGAGATGATAGTGACTTGAGCGTTCTAGAAGGACCGTGGACTGGCTCATTCCTGCTAAGTGGATACATTTGGAGTGTTCTGATTTTAATCTAGGTGCTTTCAAGAGGGAGTAAAGCATATTTATTGATTTTTCCTTCAAAAAAGATTAGAACAATTTCTGTGCTGTGAGTAAATATTCACGCGAATAATCCTGTCTTTAATAAAAATGCCTCATCAGTGACATTTGTGTTGCTTTGCATTCTGCGGCAGCGACAGAGATCAATTGTGATATCCACCCGGCTGCCTGCTATGCACATGCCATGTGGCCCCAGGGCAAGAGTGCTATGAGAATGGTTTTTCATATATTTAAAAGTAAAATACATGCAATGTTTTGATGTTTCTACACAAGAGACAGCTCTTTTTT
>PVKB01006220.1:30606-69816 GCA_004027205.1 Ctenodactylus gundi | reverse complement strand
AACAGTACCAGCTGTTCTATAAAATCTGTGAAATCTCCCCACATCATCATTATTAGTAATAGTACAGTAGTGTGCAAAACAGAATAATCACATGCAACATGGGGAATTGACATAAAATCTTTTAAAAATATGTATGCATGAATATATGGATGGATAGGCAGATAAAATTATAAACCAAAACTAGCAGCATGTTAATAATCAGGGAAATTTGAGTAAGTAGTTATAAAAGTTTAAAAATTCTGAAATAACTAATTTTGCCTTCATATCTGTTACTTTAAGTAGACTTATGTGATACAGATTTAAGTTCATTTAATGTAGCAATGTTATAAAGTTTTAAGTTCGTTTATTGTAACAATTCACTTACTAGGTATCTGATGTAAGTTTATCCTAAGAAAACTGAATGATGTGAAATAACCCTGTCAATGCACAAACATGTACCTTCCAGTATTCAGCTAAGGCATCTGAAATTCAACTTTTCTTCTTCTTTCTCATATGTACTAGTCTGTTGAATTACATGCTTGTAGTTATTTTCTAATGAAGACTGGTGGGTAAGGCCAGGTTTAATAATATCAACAAAGCTATACCAAAATATATATAGAAAAAAAGAACTTTTGGCAAATATCCCAATAAAGGGATCGGCTGGACTCAGAGAAGAGGCATCAAGATTTGACCACTGTGGACCACTTGAGAAATAGGAAGCTGAGCTAAAGAGTGGTGACTTACGTGAAATGATTTAGATGCAGAAGATTAAATATGTTAAGTAGTGTATAGTCCCTCTGACTTGGGAAACCCAGAACACAGACACTCCATAGAAACACATGATGTGATAGCCTGAGTTGGGGGGAAGGGATGGGGAAGGTGTGGGAGGTTCAAAAATGGGAAGGGATTGTAAAGGTGATACAATATATACATGCACGGATACTCAAGCCCATTGTAAACAGTATGTATTGCATATCTATATTAATAGAAACAGTGGGGAAAAACAGTATCAATACTAAAAAATAACAGCATTCCTCTACACTAATAATGAACTCACTGAGAAAGAGTTAGAAAAATAATTTCATTCTTAATAGCACATAAAGAAATTAAATACTTAGGAGTAAGTCTAACCCAGGAAGTGAAGAACCTTTCAAATGAAAACTATATTATACTGAAGAAAGAAATTAAATAAGGTAACAGAAAATAGAAAGACATTCTCTATTTTTCAGATAGGCAGAATTAATAGTCATAATGACTATACCGCCAGAACTGATACACAGATTCAATGCAATTCCTATCAAAATACCAACTTTTTTCCCCACAGAATTTGAAAAACAATTCTTAAATTCATATGGGGCCAAAGGAGACCTAGAATAGCCATGGCAATCCTGAGTAACAAAACAAAAGCAGGTGGCATTACGATTACAGACATCAACTTATATTACAAAGCAATAGTTATAAGAACTGGAGTACTAGCACAGAAACAGGCAGGTTGACCAATGTAACAGAACTCAGGATGCATAGACAAACTTAAGCACCTGCAGCTACCTGATCTTTGATGAAAGAGTCAAAAGCATATAAGGCAAACAGGACAGTCTCTTCAACAAATGGTACTAGGAAAATTTGTTGTCCACATGTAGAAGAATGAATCTAGACAGGCTTGTCACCATGCACCAAAATCAAATTAAAGTGAATCCAAGGCCTAGATATTAAAACTGAAAAAATGAACATCCTGGAAGACAAAATAGTCAAAAATTTAAATGGTGTCAGGCAAAGACTTTACTAAGACACCCAATGCAAAAGAAATAGCCCCCAGAATCAAGAAGTGGGCCAGTATCAAGTTAAAAAGTTTCTATACAATAAAGAAAATTATCAACAGAGTGAAGAAAGAACCAACAGGAGGAAAAGATTTCACCACCTGTACTTCAGATGCTAATAAATAGACTATACAAGAAAATAAAGAAAAACAGACACTCAAATTCAAAGACCAAATTAAAAACCGGGCAACAGAAATGAACAAGCAGTTCTCAGATGAAGTTCAAATGGCCAGTAAATACATGAAAAGATGTTCAACATTTTAACAAGGTTAATATCCTTAGCCATTAGAGAAATGCAAATCAAAACAGCACTAAGGTATCATCTAACTCCAGAGAGAAGGGTGTACATCAAGAACTCAAACAACAATTAATGCTGCCAAGATTGTGGGGGTGGGGGGGAAGGAAAACTCTTACACTGCTGATGGAATCGCAAAACTGGTAAAACCATTATGGAGAACAGTATGGAAATTCCTCAAAAGGCTGAACATAAATATTTCCTTTGATCCAATGAAAACCTGGGAATCTTTCCAGAAGAGACAAAAGCAACATATAACAGAGATACATATATACCCATGTTCATAGACGCACAACTAACAATAGCTAAAATGTGGAAGACACCAAAATACCCATCAACAAACCAATGGATACAAAAGTTGTGGTATATCTACACAGTGGAATGATGCAATTTGA
This sequence comes from Ctenodactylus gundi, assembly GCA_004027205.1. NCBI lineage: Eukaryota > Metazoa > Chordata > Mammalia > Rodentia > Ctenodactylidae > Ctenodactylus > Ctenodactylus gundi. The sequence goes on along the minus strand of PVKB01006220.1, from coordinate 67,330 downwards.
GATCATCATGCTTGGTGAAGCCAGATGCAGAAAGTTAAGTAACAAATGGTTCCTCTAATATAAGAAACCCAGAATATTGCCATGTTATAGAACCAAATGGGGGTGATAGTGGAAACTGGGGGGAAGGGGTGCAGAAAGGTCAAAGGGGAGGAAGGGAAGGGATTGTAATTTTGATGCAATATGTACATGCACAAAATACGCAAGTTCAACATAAATATTAGGCATCATACACACACACACACACACACAAACACACACACACACACACACACACACACACACACACACACGAAATGAACAAAGAGAAAAAAGAGACCCACTCTAGATCTCTATGTTCATCTCTGGTTAGCAGTATCCCAGAAGTACTCAGACTGATGAAAATACAGTGTAGAGAAAAAACAATGCCTTTTACAGTTGTCAATGTCTTTACAATCAGAACCATAGTATACCCATTATCTTTCATCTCTACTGTGAACTTTCTCAAGGTCAACTTTGCATGTTTACCAAAGTATTAATAGTCAGCATATAATTCCTATTTTATTAAGCATATTTTTGTTAGAAACTGCTACAGCCCTCTGAGGCCCATATACTTGCTGGGGTGGTGGGCAGAGGAGGGAAGGAAGGCATTGTGAAAAGAAAAACAGGCTGCATTCAAAACTAGCTCCACATAAATGAAGAAACCTCTATTGCGATAAAGCATCATCACATTATGTCCCAGTGTCTAAGGGCCTTTCCTGGTTTGGAGAGGTAACAAGAGGGAAAGGTAATACAATGAGGCAACAGATAAACCCAGGCTTGTTTCACCCCTCCTAGCCATCTCTACTCCCTCCCTTCCCACATGAAGAAGAGGGGGGTGGTAATTTCATCCATGTCAGAGAAAGTCTGGAGAAGCCCCACAATTCTTTTTATTTCATTTTTTATGTGGTACTGGAAGTTGATCACAGGGCCTTTACATTGAGCTGCATAGTTCCAGCCCCTTACGGGACAACAGGCATGTCTGCCATGCCCAACTTGTGAAGCTCCTTGTTAAAATCATAATTGAAAAAAAAAAACCAGAAAACGTGTTAAACCTGAATTATCTTCTTTTAATTATGGAATTCTAAAAATTCTGAGAGCAAAGAACATCAAGTTTCATGTTGGAAGGTTAAAAGAAAGCTTACAGCACATACAGGGTTGAATCAATGTAACACTAGATTTTGTACCAAATTAAAAATTCCCCAGGTCTGTAGGAATACCCCAGCAGTCAGAGCACCTGTCTAGCAAGTGCGAAGTCCTGAGTTTAATCCCCCAGTACCACATAAACTGGACATAGTGATGAATGCCTATAATCCCAGAACTCAAGAAGTTGAGACAGGAGGACTGCTACAAGTTTAAGGCTATTACATAGTTAAGAGACCAGCGTAGAGAGTGAGGCCCTGTCAAAAGAAAAAAAAAAAAAAAGGCAATACTACTCCCCAAGATTTCCAAATAGAACTGATTCTTCCTGTGTGTTTCCATAGGCCTAGAGATGCATTATGTCACATACTGGAAACAAACACCAATAAACAGGAGGTCAGACGTTACTAGAGAAGAGAGAAATCAAGTAATTATTCCACAAAGGCCTGTAGAAAAAAGAGCAAGAAGAAAGGAGAATAGTGGATTTTCTTTTTAACTATGAGATCAAAAGAAAGCTTTCACCAAAAAAGTGGCATTTAAGACACAAAGTATGAGGGCTAATTCCTTGTAGGCTAGTCTATTTTTTTTTTTAACAAAACAAGGGATTCTTGCTAGAGATTCTTTCTGTTGTTGTCTGTATTTCCAACTCTAGTATCTAATAGGTATTCAATGGATAGAGATAAAGGGTAGGGGTGGGGTGGGGGGTTAATGTTACTGAGGATTGAAGACAGGACTTTCATAATAAGCAATAGTTACAGTATTTTTTATTTTGTTTCTTTTTTTTTAAAGATGGGTCTCACTACGTTACCCTGGCTAGGCTTGAACTTGTGATCCTTCTTCTTTGCCCTCCCAAATCACTAGGAATACACAGAGGCACTGCTCTGATTCTGACTAGAAATGCTGCATGCAATACTAAACAGATTCACTTAGTATAGTGTAGGAAGTAGGTGTAAGCTGGAATAGCAAAGAGGAGTAAGTATGCTGAGGTCAGGTATTCACATTGACAAGTACAAAGGAAATACTTGTAACAAAAATGTAAAGGGAACTTCAGGAAAGAAGAATCCAGGATGCTGCTGATTGCTTATTCTATCAATTTTATCTGACCCACATCTACTACCTCCCATTCTTCTGGCAAAAGAAGCCTTCTTCTCCTTTCTGGAACTCCTTCCAACACCCCCATGCGATTCATGAGGTGCAGATGGGTATTTGCCCCACCTTCTTGATGGCCCATATCAAAATCTTTCCTGAAATGTCCAAAACTATTAGAGGAGAGTCTCCTGAGTCTGTAACTGCCAAGAACCACATGGATCTTTGCTGCATTCCACTTGATATGCCTGAGGCAGAGGCAGAGGAGAAATACTTCACAAACATGATTATCTGAACACAGGAGAACTGAGAAGAAAAAGTGAGTTAGCGTGAATAAAACATACAATGACATGCAACCACAAAAAGATACAGCAGCTTTGAAAAAGAACAAAAAATTCAGTTCTGATCAAACGGGCTACACAGTGGCTGGGCAAAGTGTAGGGGCAAAGAGATGGGTATAAAAGTTGAGAAATGAATGAAAAGGACAAGTATGTACATATTGAGACAAAAAGTTATAAAGAACCAACCAGCTACTAGAAAAACAAAACAAACAAAAAACAAATAACGTCAGCTAAGTTGCCTGATACAGTACAGTATCATCTTTGAAAGGTAAACAGGAAGGCTGGAGAAATGGCACAGTGGTAAGAACCCTGGCCAAGCAAGCACAAGGCTCTGAGCTCAATTCCCATGCCCCTAATCCCAGTAGGGAGGTTGAGGCAGGAGGACAGCTGTGAGTTCAAGGTCACCCTGGGGTACATAGTGACTTCAAGACCAGCCTGCACTACAGATCAAGATCCTGTCTCAGAAGCAAATAAGGAAAGAAGCATTTCTGCTTAGCAGCACCAGACAACAACAGTAAATTGTAACAACAGCATTTACAATTCCAACAACTAAAATTTAGAAATTAGCCAAGAATTCACAAGATCTACCTCTATGAAAAAAACTAATTCAGGACACGGGATTCTCAGAGTAGTGTGTATTAACATATAAGGATTACAGTTTTACCCAAATTAGTCAACACAATCACAACAAAAATTCTCAATGAACTTATTGAAGAAACTTCATATATTGGCTCTTACACTTTTACAAAACAATACAGATATGTACATACATATATACATACACATACACACACACACACACAAATATATAACTAAGTCAACCTTGAAAACAAAGAATAACACAGAGGACTTTCCCTCCATATAGCAAGCCATGATATTAATCAGTAGTAACAAAAACAGCATAGCTGTTTGCACAAAAAAACCCCAAAACTCTGACAAGTCAATGGAATCCAATTAAGAACACAAGTATAAGACTGTGTTTAAATGGAAACAAAATACAATAAAGATGTTTCCAAAAATTAATGGTGAAAGAACAGATTGTACCAAAGATAAGCGTCAGTAAAACTATGTCATTTCATGAAGAAAAACTATGGATCCCTACTTTACATCATAAACAAAGATTTAGTACAGATGGATTAAAACTTAGATGTGAACAGTAAAACTAGAGTTAATAGAAGAAAATGTACAATGATAAACCTGAAACGTAAGCACAAGATGAATAAGCAAATGCTTATTTCTTAAATAAAATCCTAAGAGCACAAATCACAAGGGCAAAATACACCCATTGAATCACAACAAAATTAAGGACTACTGTCAAACAAATGAAAACAGACAGACTTAACAGGTAGAATAACAGAACAGAAAATGAACAAGCCAAGTAATATCTAGAATATTACAACTAGCTCCTATAAATAACTACCCCCCAAAAGGGCAGGACCTCCACTAGAAAAAGAGAGCAAAAAATACAAACAAGAAGTATTTAAAATATATGCCTGTACATCCTAGATAATGCAGTGTTGGCAGGCACCTGATGACAGAAAATCCTTCATGCTCTGCTGATGGGAATACTGACCTGTGCCCTCATTCAGAATTCAATCTATGATCCACTATGTGCATGCCAAAGAAATATTCATAGAAATATGAACGAGGATTTCAGTAGATAACCTCTAAATTGATCCCATAATCTCTCTTCCTACTACCAGTGCTCTGGTATAACACTGTCCCCTAAAGCATAGGTTGAATCCAGTGGCATACTTGTAGCAAACAGCATATAGCCAAAAGGACGGGATGTCACTTCTGAGAAGAGTTTAGTTTACAAACAGATATGGCTGTGCTGGGAGCCTTCACTCATTCTTTCATTTGTTTTCCAGCTGCCTTCTTGTCAGCTGACATATGAAGATATGCAAAGGCAAAGAACTAAGGGAGACCTCCAGGACACAGCCAATGAGAAAATGTGGCCCTCAGGAAATGAGTCCTGCCAACAGCCAAAACAAAGACTTGTGAAGCAAGCTCTCCTTCTTGAGGACTCCAATGAGCTCTTAGACCCAGGATGAACACCACTGCATGACATGCGTCAAGTCGGAGACACCAAGCCAAGTCATACCCAGATACCAACCCCTAAAAAACTGTGAAATAATACTTGATATTTGTTACTTAAGAGGCTAAGGTTTAGGGGTCATTTATATAGCAATAGATATACAATACAATATTCATCATGTGTAGGGGCATAAAGTTGGAAACCTTCCAGGGGATCATCATTAAGGAACTGGGTAAGTAAAATAAGCCTCATGTATTCGAATGTTGTAAAATACCAATGGAGCCATGTGCTGTTAAGAGGGAGGGCTTGATCAGAGGGGGCAAGACACTAAGGTTTGACCCAGAAGGGCTGGATTGTCAGGACAGGACCTAGAACAGTGGCTCCGTTCTTCCTCCCTCACTAGGCATTCTGTCTACCACTCCATGAAGAGCTTTTCTCTGGCGATAGCTCTACCATGTGTTTCCACTACTGCCATGTGCCCATGAAAAGACTGAGACCTTGCAAAACTCTGAGCTAAAATAAATCTTTGCTCCATTAAATTGTGGATTTTGGATATTCTGTCCCAGAAACGAAAGAGTAATTAAGATAGCAAGGAATGGGGAGGAAATAATTCTTTCATTAAATGAGTATTAAATGGAAGAAAAGACTTGTCTTATATGACCTAATAACGATGGTGCTGAAAAATACAATAAATTCAATATTATGTCTAATGAATCCAAACCAGGGATTAAGGGGTGAAGAGAAGAGTAACAAGTGGGGAACATATTACAGCAGGAAAATGTTTTAATTATTCCAGGATGCAAAAAGTGATTGCAGAAAATTATCTCTGTGAGACAGCATAAAAACCCTAACCAAAACAATGACATAAAAACAGAAAAGGGCAATCGGCATGAGTGACAAGGTAACTACGACTACTCACTAACAGACTGGATGCTTAAGGGGGACAGAGAAATTAAGACTAACCAGGAAAGAGAGAAAGAAGCTAGACACAGGGACACATGGCTGTAATTTCAGCAACTTGAGTAGCTGAGGTAGGAAGACCCCACATTCGACACCAGCATGGGCAGCTTAGTGGAATGCTGTCTCAACTAAAGTAAAAGTGAGGAAAGGCCATAAAGGGACTTCCAGTCAAGATGGTGACCAAGTAACACAGTTGCACAATGTCTCCTCATAGATACACTTAAAAATTGATAATATAGTAAAAAAATGCCTGTTCCATGTACCTAGGACAGGGAGGAGTGCCCCAACAACTGAAAGGAGGTCACAGGAAGGCCAGAAACCCCAAAAACATATTGGAAACACAGGTGAACAACAGTCTAGGAAGCAGACCCCAGCAGACTGTGAACAGCCCTGTGCTGCTGGTACCCATAGATAAAGAAAAAGCCTGACTGGAATCTTTGACCAAGGTAAGAGCACATCTGGGACAAGTGGGAACTGACAGGAGCTGGTAGTCCCAGCCTCCAAAAAAACAACTTTCAGGTAGTGTTTACTAAAAATACAATGCAAGCTCCCCCTAGAAAAGACTTCCTAGAGCCTAGATCAGAAGCAGTGTTCAGCAGCCATAACAAGCCATGACATAAGCAGGAGTCTTTTTTTTTTTTTTTTTTACGAGCCCAAGACTGAACTGTTTAAACAAAGTTCAGAAGAGCCCATCAGGACTTTTACAACCACTTTTAAATAGGGCGCAGGAAGAAACTGACACAAGAGACAGTTGCAGAGAGGAGAGAAAGGCCAACAAACTCTCGAAACGGCTCAGGTGTAGGTCTAGTTTTCCTTCCTGGAAACAGGTATCATCCTCACACCCATACCAGATAATGACCCAACAAAGAAACAAAACTACAACACTTCCAAGGGTAGAGAGCCAGAAGAGGTGGGAGAGCTTTGCTAAAAGGGCCCCGAGTGCACAAGACACAGCAGAGGCCATTGGACTCTCTGTCTACTCCCAGCACAGAACTCCGAGGAATTTCGGCTCCCCACACATACACACCCTCAAAGCCACTCAAAGAAACCTCTCAATTAGACTTTTAAAGAGAAGTACCTCAAAAAAAGAAGCATGGGAACAATACAAAGCCACTGGACACTGAGAGAAATGCCTGAAACCTCAAAAAATTAATGTCATGAGGCCTGAAATAGTGGAATTCATAGGGAAGGAAGTCAAAAAGCAAATAAATGATTTAAACATCCAGTTCAAATAAGATATCCTCAAAGAAATGCAGGCAATGATCAACAAGCTTAAAGAGGAACTTACTAAACAAAGCGGTCCTAATGGATACAAAGCTTACTGAGCATATACAAGCCACAAATAAAAATTTGCCTGAGATAAATAAGGAAATGCAAGGTATAAAGGAACATTTTGATAGAATAATGCAAATTTTAAAAACAAATCTAGCTGACATTTAGGATACGAAAAATACATCTGAAAGCAGGGAAAATTGACTCAAACATTGTGAGGATAGAATTTCAGACCTCAAAGACCACATTGAGGAAACAAATGATATAATTAGGCACAAATCCAAAATTAGAAAGGAGTAACAGCTGAGAGATAATTCAAAAGGAACAAAACTCAGAATTGTGAGTGTGGAAGAAAGAGCATAAGAAAAGACCAAATGTATTAAATAATTTATTCAATGAAATAATGCAAGAAAATTTCCCAAATCTAAGAAAAGAAATTAATTTTCAGATACAAGAACCTTATAGAACAACAAATAACTCCAACCACCAACAAGACTCATCACAACACATCATAAACAAAGCCACAGAAATACAACATAAAGACAGAATATTAAATGCAGCAAAAGAAAAACAGATATTCTGCCAAGAAAAACCCGTTCGAATTATTGCAGACTTCTCAATGCAAACTTCAATGCCAAGAGAGCCTGGAGCAAATTTTTTCAAGCTCTAAAGACAGCAAGTGTCAACCCAGGTTGTTGTATCCAACAAAATTACACCTTAAAATTAAAGAAGACAAAATTTTTCATGACCAAGAATCTCTAAAGAAATTTGCAACCACTAGCCCAGAACAGCAGAAAATACTTCAAGGAATCTTTAAGAGAAACAGAGAGCGAAGCAACACCAAAGAACATGGAGAAAAGAAAACATCTAAAGAGAAAGTATATAATACAAAAAAAAAACTTTGGTATCTGAATCATTTGATTGGTATCCTACTAAAACACATCCAGTTTTCTCATAAAATCTGTGAAATTTCCCCCCATAATTATTATTTTAACCATATATTACTTTGTAAAACACAGTAATTATATTCAACATGGGGAATTGATATAAAATCCTTAATATATATATATATATATATATACATGTATTTATATATGGATAGGTAGATAAAATAATAAATCAAACAGGCAAAATAGTAGTAATTAGTGAAATGTAAATAATTTGCAAAAGTTTAAAAAATTCTGAAATAATTATGCTGGTATATCTACTGCTTTATGTGTAATATACTTATGTAATATAGACTTAACTTCATTTCAGGTAGCAATTCATTTATTTTGTCTTTGATGTAAATTTATCCTAAGAAATCTGATTGATGTAATGATAACCAGAATACCTTTTGAATGTACATTTACCTTTCACTACTCAGCTAGGGAATTCAAAATTAAACTTTTCTTCTTTCTCTCATTTTCTAGCCTTATGAATTTCATCGTTACAGTTTTTTTTCTTATGTGGATTCGTGGGTGAGGCCATGTTAAAGAATCTCAATACAGATATAGTAAGATACAAAAAAAAGAAAAACTTTTGGCAAATCATTCCAATAAAGAGCTCTGATGGATCCAGAGAAGAGGCATCAAGATGTGACCAATGCAGCCCACTCTAGGGTTAGGAAGCTGAGCTAAAGTGTGGTGACTTGAGTGGTGAAGTTAGTCAGGCACAGAAGATTAAATAAGTTATCTATTGCATAGGTTCTCTGACTTGGGAAACCCAGAATATGGCATCCTATAGAACCAAATCGGTATAATAGAGGTAGTTGGGGGATGGACAGGGTGTGGGAGGGCCAAAAATGAGAAAGGATTGTCATGCTGATATGATATATATGTGCACAAAATAGGCAAGTTCACTGTAAACATTATAGACCACGCATACATGTTAACAAAAGTGGGTTAAAAAGCAATATAAAAGATCAATGAATCAAGAACTGGTTCTTTGAAAGGACAAACAAGATCGACAAACCTGTAACCAAACACAGCAAAAGAAGGAAAGAAAAAATTTCACAGTGATGCAATTAGAAATGAGAAAGGAGAAATCACAACAGGCTGAAGTCCACAGGATTGTAATAAATTATTTCAAAAAACTATATTCTAATATATTCAAGAACTCAAAAGAAATGGATAAATTCCTTGACACATATGATATGCCAAAACTGAGTCAAGGAGATAAAGATACCCTCAATACAGCAATAACCACAGATGATTTGAGGTAGCAACAAGGGATCTACAAAGAAAGAAAACTCCAGGACCTGATGGGTTTACTTTAGAGAAGAGTTAGCACAAATATTCTTAAACTCTTCCATAAAATTGAAAGAAAGGGAACACTGCCCAACTCCTTCCTGGAAACAAGTATCATTTTGATGCCCAAACCAGATAAAGACACAACAAAGAAAGAAAACTACAGACCAATTTCCTTAATAAATATAGCGCAAAAATCCTCAATAAGATACTTGCAAACAGAATACAACAAATTATTAAAAAGATGATACACCACAACCAAACTGGTTTCATCCCAGGGATATAAGGCTGATTCAACATATGCAAATCAATTATGTAATACACCACATCAACAAAAGCAAGGACAAAAAAATCACATGATCTCCTCCATAGATGCAGAAAAAGCCTCTGACAAAATGCAACATCCTAACAAAACTGATGAAAATAGGTATTGAAGGACCCTACCTAATAAAAGCCATTTATGACAATCCTATAGCTAACATCACCCTAAATGGGAAAAACTGAAAGTTGTTCTCCTCAAATCAGGAACAAGACAAGGGTGTCTACTCTCACCACTTCTATTTAACATAGTGCTTGAAACCTCAGCCACAGCAAGCAGGAGAGAATGGAACAAAGAGAATATGCACAGGAGAGGAAGCCATCAAACTATCCATATCTGCATATGATATAATTCTTTATATAGAGTACCCCCAAAACTACCATAAGACTCTTAGACCAAATAAATTCAGCCAAGTTTCAGGATAAAGAATCAACACATAAAAATCAGTATCAGTCCTCTACAGCAACAGTAAAAACACAGGGAAAGAGATCAGGAAAAACAATTCCATTCACAGTTGCCCCAAAGAAAATTAAGTACCTAGGAATCAACCTAATGAAGCAAGTGAAGGACCTCTAAACTGCAAACTATAGCACTCTGAGAAAAGAAATCCAAGAAAACTTTAGAAAATGGAAAGACATCCCCTGTTCCTATCTAGGCAGAACCAACATTGTCAGAACGACCATACTACCTAAACTATTAAACAGATTCAATGCAATCCCAAAGAAGTTATCAACAGCATTTTTGCCAGAACTAGAAAAAAAAGATCTTAAAATTTATAGGAACCACAAACTTCCCAGAATAGCTAAAAGAATCTTAAGCAACAAAACATAAGGAGGCCTCATTATACCAGATATCAAATTAAATTACACAAAAACAGTCATAAAAACGACATAGTATTGGCACAAAAGCAGGCAGGTAGATGAATGTAAGTAAGAATGCAGAAATATCACTAACTACCTTCAGCCATCTGATCTTTGACAAAAAGGCCAAAAACATCCACTGGAGTAAAGACAGCATCTTTACCAAATGGTGCTGGGAAAACTCGCTAACCACATGCAGAAGAATGAAACTAGACTCACATCTTTCACTATGCACCAAAAGCAATCAAAATGGATCAAAGACTTAAGACATTAAAATAGAAACACTGATTGTGTTGGGGGTGGGGGGAATAAAATCCTTGAAGACAATGAAGTAGGCAAGGACTTTCTCAAAATGTCCCAAGCACAATAAATAACACCAAGAATCAACAAATGGGCTATATCAAATTAAACAGCTTCTGCACAGCAAAGGAAACAACCAACGGAGTGAAGAGAACACCCATGGAATGGGAAAAAATATTGACCAGCTACTCCTCGGACAAAGGACTATTATCAAGAAGAATACACAAACAACAGAAAAAACTAGGTTTCCATCTAACTGCTAATGAGAGTAAGAATGCCCGGTCTGAAGAACTTAAACAAATGCTGGCGAGACTGTGGGGAAAAAGGAACCCTCCCCTACATTGCTGCTGGGACTGTAAGCTGGTACAACCACTGGGGAAAGCAGTATGGAGATTCATCAGAAAATGAAAATCAACATTCCATCTGACCCAACTGTATCTCTTCTGGACGTCCTTCCAAAACAGTTGAAGTCATTATATAACAGTGATTCCTACATACCCATGTTTATAGCAGCACAACTTACAATAGTCATATCTTGGAATGAGCCAATATGCTGAAGTATAGGTGACTGGGTAAAGAAGATGTGCTATATACACACAATGGAATATTACCCCATTAAGAATGACAAATTTGAGTCATTTGCAGGAAAATGGATGCACCTGAGACTATTAAGCTCAGCGAATTAAATCAGACCAAGAAACTTAAATATCATATGATTTCTCCAGTATGAGAAAAACAAACCATAAAAAAGTAAGAGATATGGAAGAACGCAGAAGATAGATTTCTGGGAGAGAGAAAAGGAAAGTAGGTGGGTGGGGTGAGATGGTAGGAAGGGCAAAGGGATGTGATATACAAATAAAAATAAGATAAACCAACACTGTATACATTTTCTTAATTTATGGATCATATATAAGGTAAGGGACCAATGTTTATCTGTTTTCTTCTGTTTTGGTTTTCTCTACCATGAGGATGATTAGCTTTTCCAGCACCATTAGTTGATAATAGCTTTCCCTTTGCACACTGATTATTTTGCTACCTTTCTAAAAACCAAGCTGATCATATCTTGGTTTTCCATTTGGATCCACACATGTATTAGTCTATACTTGTATCAATACTACCACATCTTGAAAACTGCAGCTTCACAGTATATTATGAAAGGTGAAATAAATATTACCATTATTCTTTTTCAGTATGGCTCTGTACATTCTAAGTTTTTTGGCTTTCCATTTATATTTTATAATTAGCTTGCCAATTTCTATATTAAAAATTCTGATAAAGTTACAAAATGAATCTAAAGGTCAATTTGGGTGATACAAGTATCTTAAGTACATTAAGTCCTCCAATTCATGAATTCCCATTTTCATTGAAGTCTTTCGATTTCACTGAACAATGTTGTTTGGTTATCAATATATAAATTGTACATTTTTAATATTCAATGAAAAATGTTTAAAGTTTTCATTTTCCAATTATTATATAATTTTTGTATAATGACCTTGTCTTAGTAGAGGCCACTATAATAAGTCATTGTAGTGGGCTTAAACACTAATCACTTACTCCTCAGAATTCTGCAGGCTGCACAGCCCAAGATCTAGGATACACCCAATTCAGTTCCCAGAGTAGGGTCTTCTTTCTAGCTTGTAGGTTGGGGCCTTTTCATTCCTACCTTGTAAAGAGGAGAGACAAAACAAGCGCTGGTATGTCTTCTAATGAAATCACTAATTCTACTCATTGGAAAGCCATCCTCATAATCCACTGCCCAAAGGCCTTATTCTCTAACATCATCTCAGTGAGTATCAGGTTTCAACATATAAAATGGCAGGTGCAACACAAACATTCAATACACAACAGACCTTATAACCGTCCTAGATTCATTGTTCAGTTCCAGTTTATTTCTTAGAACTTTCTATGTAAATAATCATGATGTCAGTAAATAAGTATGGTTTTACTACTTTTTTTTTCAATGCATGCTTTTATTTCTTTTTTTCTGCTGTATTGCACTGACAAGGGCCTGAACACAAAGGTGAACAGCAATGCTGATAGCAAACATCCTTGCCTTATTCACAATTACAGATGAGGGAAACCAATGAGTTCTTCTTCATTAAGTGTCATTAAGTGTAATGTCAGCTACAAGTGTTTCATAGACTTCCTTTATCCAGGTGAAAAAGTTAATTTCTATTCTTATTCTGTTGAGAGATTTGATTCATGAATAGATCCCCAAATGATTTTCAATGTTTGCTAAGATGATTTTCTCATTTGGTTTATCAATATGACAAATTATATTGATTTTCTGTTGTTAAAAAATGTTGCATTCCTGAGATAAGACCTACTTGGTTCTAACGAGTTATCCTTTTCTTATCCTGCTGGATAAATTTGCTGACTTTTAAAAAATATGTTTCTGTGTTCATGAGATACATGAGTCTGTAATTTTCATTTTATGTAATATTGGAGTTTAACATAGGATTATGCTGGACTCATAAAACAAGTTTTTTCATTTGCTTTTGAAACATACTTTACTGAAACACTTGCTTCATATGTCAAACAAAGACAGTGTTATAGTTAGGATCTGGAGTGTCCCCCAAAAATCTCTTGTATTTTGATGTTACGAATTGTCTATGGATGCATGTGCTATTGGTGGACTGGCATCTGGTCTGGAGGGGTGGATTACAGTTAAATTAGGATTAAAGGCAGATAAGTTAGGATTGACAGTGTGTGATGGCCACACCTTCCACACCTGGATGCAGGAGGGGCTAATCACTGGGCAGAGACCTGGAAGGATATATAAGCTGCATCCTGTTTTCCTTGAGGACTAGGACTGGGACTTGGACTGGTCTCAACTAGTCTCAACTTGCCTTCCTGTTTGTGATGCCCTGAGAAGCTGCCTCCACCTCTGTCTCTGCCATGTACTTCGAATGCTGCCAGCCGCCCCTGAATGGACTGTGACCTTCTGAAGCTGTGAGCTAAAATAAACCTTTCCTTTCCTAAATTTGTGGATGTCGGGTATTGAGTCACAGCAACGAAAAAGTAACTAAGACAGACAGCAAACTTTGCTGAGGATAGCAAGCATGCCATGAATGTAAATACATGCAGATGATAGTGTACAAAAAATAGAAGCAGCAGAGTTGTAGGAATAGCCCAGTGGTTAGGATGCCTGTCTAGTAAATGGAAGCTCTGGGTTCAATTCTCCAGCACTACACAGACTGGGCGTGGTGGGGGCACACCTGTAACCCCACAACTCAGGGACTGAGGCAGGAGGAGTACTGTGAGGATGAGGCAAGCCTGGGATACACAGTTAAGTTCATGATCCGTGAACACTAAAGAGCTAGACCCTACCTCAAAAAACAAACAAAAAATAAAAGCAGCAATGAGATTATGAGTGATTATTTTATTACTTTTAATTTTTTAAGGTAGTAGAGATCAAGCTCAGTGCCTTCACTATGAGTTATAACCCCAGGCTACTTTGTATGTTTCATTTTGAGACACAGTCTTCATAAATCACTAAATTGCCTAGGCTGGGCTCAAAGTTGTGAGTTTCCTGTCCCAGCCTCCCAGAGTGCTAGTACTATAGGCCTGCCCCTCCAGACCCAGCTTTATTTAAATTTTTCTCAATACTAAGAGTACAAAGAAAGTGAGGGAGACACATTTTCTTCAAACCAGTTGTCTCTATTGGAAATTTTCCAGAAAAAAATATTACTAATATATCATGAGATGGTTTGAGGATTATACTTAATTTCATTTCAACCATGAGTTTTCTTAGTATTCTCTTTCATTGTAAACAAATAAAAGCTGTATGAAAAATTCCATGAAGGCAACACAAGAAACTAAGAATCACAGTTAATTATGGAAGCAAAGAGAAGGGCCAGGAAGATGAAAGACAAGAACGAAGAAGATGACTATGCATACACACTTTAATAATATGGGGTTTTGAGTTATATAACTGCATCATCTATCTTAAAATTAACTTCCCAAAAGCAAAAATTAGAAAATTGTTACAAACATTCAAAATGAAACTTCTACCATTGAAAATCTAATGGTACATTGAAATAAGAGCAAATGAAAAACTAAGTCACCCAAAATTACATAATACTATACTGTAGGAATCACTGACTCAAAGTCAGGAAAGTTAGAATCTACTTCTCACTTCCCCATTAACTCAACACTAATTTCAACAAGTAATTTATCTGGGTCTGGGTTGTCTTACTTGTAAATAAGCATAATGGGCAAGATGATCTCTAATGTCATCTCCTGATATAACTCTATAATGCCCAACAAACAGAAACTCAAGGTAATGTGAGATTCTGTGAAAACAAAATTTAAAATATTAATTGGACTATCTCAAGTGCCAAATAAGAAGGGAAATGTGCCACAATGGCTAATATCTGAAAGAAATAAACATTCTACCATGTTGAGATGAGCGGTTTTTTAACAGATGAAAATGTTTTAAGCCAACAGACCTTTCTTAATGTACTTGTATAATCTCCAGAAGATTTTCATTACAAAATCACCAAAACAAAGTCAACTTCAGAAAGCCAAAATGTGCTTTGGCTGCCATATTATTCCAAGAACTTTCCACCATCTGGTCTGGAAACGTCCTAGAACAAACTACTGTTGGAGCAAATTAATAATTTCATGTGAAGAAAAAAATGCAGGCACCATGACCTTGCAGTGCTCTACTAAAGCAGAGTGGAACATTTGGATAAAGACAAAAGCCTTCATAAAGTGAGTGTTAGTGTTGGCTACAGTCCACGAACACAGAGGGGAAAAATATGTTCCTTTTACTTACTACTGGGTAAGAAACTTGACATTGATACTGTAAATGGAACTTAAGTTTAACACAACTAACAAGTTCAAAGGATTAAGGGGAAAATTTAGAAACATCAGTACCAGGCCTACACGGAGATTCTACAAGTCAAATACAAAGAGAGACTTAAAAGTGGCAACAGTGAAATTGATGGCTAGTTTTAAAGTCTATCAAAGAGATGGTAATACTCCTCATTTATATCTTTTTTATTTTTTCCAGTGGCTGGGATTGAGCTGGGGTCTATGCATGCCAAGCATATAACCCACCACTGACCTACCCTCGGAGCCCCCATAAAAATCTTAACAAAACAGAAAGTTCCTAAAGGTTAGGAGTCAAGAAATTTTAAACTAGTCTCTGAATTACCACTTGTTACCCTTATCAACCACCTTACCTGTCAACTTTATTACACATGAAAACCAAGGGGATGAAATGTCTGTTTCATGTTTTCTCAAAAGAAGTAATACTGTCACGCAAAAATTCATCAAAGGTTTAATATATAATCACAAATTTTCCTGAAATAAAGTTCAACACAAAAAGAGCTTCTAAATATACCCTTAACACAAAGTAAGACACACTTACAGACAAGGTGTTAATAATGCAAATATATTAAAATGTATTATTAAAGAATTCATGGTGAGTATGTGAGTGTCAAAATGTTTATGCATTCATAAAATAAGGAACAATCACACAAAACAAGCTCCAGGAAACTAAAAATAGCCATTAACATTTCACTGAAATCTAGAAATAGCTTTTAAATAGTCATATAATAAATAATGACATCTCAATACACAATGAATCACATAAACACAGTGGTCCAGCAAGATTATAATGGAGCTGGTACATTCCTACTACCTTCTGATGTTGTAACCATTATAACACTGTGAAACACATTACTCACATACTGTGGTGATACTGGTATAAAGAAACTTGTGCTATCGGTTGTATAAAAATATAGCAAAGATAATTATGTACAATACAAAATACCTGACAGTGATAATAAGCAGCTATGGTCTGGCTTACAAATTTACTACATTATACTTTTTCACTGTTAGCATGTACTTTTACTTAAAAAGAAAAATACACATAGTTAAAGAGGATATGATATGACCAGCAGCAGCAGCAGCAGCTTCATACACCTCATCTTTGCTGATCTCTTGCTTGTCACATCTTACATGCCTAATTCACCCAGAAAGCTGTACTAGATGTTTACCTTATGGCCACTGCAGTTTAATGCTGATATGCTTTAGCCAAGCTTCAGCCCCAGCCCCATTGTGGCTAGCTTTGGAGAAGTGCTCGAGAATCAACCTGCAGAGCTAGAGTCAGGCCTTTTCCCAACAGCTGCACACTTCACTATCGACCACTGGCCTTTGTTTACCTTCACTCTGATCCAACAATTAGACATTCCATAAAGAAACCCAATATGATTCTTTACGTTCTCCAACCATCTACTTATTGTCAGCACCAAACATGTTCAATACTCAAATTTCCCACAATGTAATACCTAAAGATTGTGGGCTGAATGAAAGTGTACTTTATGTAATTTTATTATGTTTCAGAAATCCTGTGGATATACTGAATTTTATGAGATTCTTAATCAGTTCCATCCCTCCCCAAGTATTTCCAAAACATGTATTAGAGAAATAGCTCTAAAACATCACATTGTATCTTAGTGAAACAGAGAACTCTAAACATAATTTTTATTCCCTCAACATTCAGACTGCTACTCCATCAACAGCTTTTCCAATCCTAATTTTCTACAAATCCACTATAAACAAACTAATGCATTTGTGAATATCCATACACATTATTGATCCCTGAAAGTCCTTTCTGTCTTCCAATGACCTAGCCACCGATAATCATTATGGCTCCAAATTATCATGGTATTTCCCAACTGTTCCTTTCACTGGGTTATCTTCCTGAATATCCATCCATCTCTTTCTACACAGGGTCCAGTACAGTACATATATACATATATACATAGGGTCCAGTACAGTACACACACACACACACACACACACACACACACACACACACACACACATAAAATAGAGGATGAACTTAATTTAAAAGAATTATTAAACTGTGAAGAGCTAATCCAGAGGCAACTGAAATGTAAATCTAACAGTTTCTAAATGACCCTAAACTACCCAACATTTACAGCCAATTAAATCTATCATTTTCTACTGTCAGATGTTTTGATTTTTAGTAGCTTCTTTCCACTACAAATATAAGAAACCTAGTCATAATAAATACACCAACCACTAAAGGCTTGAAGCTACAGCACTTCACTTGTAATGGGATATTCCTTAGTACAATGCTTTGTTTCTATATACACTAGAAACTAAAAAATAAGCAAATAAAAGGCTTTAAGTACACTGAACAGGCTACAACCCCTACTATTTTATTTTATTCATTCAACAGTATTGGAGGTTCTGCCACGTGACAAGGTAATCTGATGACAAGGGATACAGAAGTGAACAGAACAAACATTGACCCAAGAAGAGTCCTAGTTTTCATGGACCCTTTCAAGTGATACCAGCAAGAGAAAATGATATATTCTGAAAAGTAGCAGTGAGTGTTTACACAAGGAATAAAGTATGATAAAAGTACAGAGAATGAGAGGAAAGCTATTTTAGGGTGCTCAGAAAAACCATTCCTAAGAAAAAGACCGCTGACCAGAAGGAAGCCAAAAGCAGGTCCAGAAATAACCAACACAAATATAAGAAGGCCGGCAGGAAGGCAGAGCCCTCAGGGACAGAAGAGCCGGTACGCTCCTTACTAGCAACGACGCAAGGGAAGATGGATTACAACGAGGGACACGGAGGAGGTGAGCAGGTAACACCCAATAATTCCTGTACTCAAGTAGTCAATGTCACACCACGTACCTGGCCAGCCTACCTGCTGACTGCTTCTCTGTGTGTCTGTCTGTCTGCCTCTCTATCTTTCTATCTCTCTCTCTCAGGCCCACCCTAAAAAGTGATGGCAACTGATTACCAAATTTTCATCTTTATCAACCTATAACTTATAAGAAGACTAGAAAAGATTTTGTCAAATTAAATTATAATTGAAAACCTGAAAATCAGGACCAAGTAAGAAGTAACTGAGCCCTAGTCCTCAACATGCTCACAGGTTTATAAGGATAAACCTCTTTGTTAGTCAATAGAAAATTGGGGCCAATAGAAAAGCCCATGCAAACATAGGAGCCAGTACTGAAAAGACAGAACAGAGCACGTACTTGACAATGACATTATCATGTGCAAAAACAACAATAACTTAATCAAAACCAGTAGCAAAAAAATGGATAAAAAGAAAATAAATCTAGTTTAAGTGCTGAAGAGAACTTTTATCTTATGATAAAACAGAGGCACAAGCAATCCCCAGAATATAAGAACTGTATTATCATATACAACATGACTGCTCTGCTACCACAGCCCTACTTAACTCTACCACTGGGTCAACCCACTTACTCAGTCCTTAGACTGACCCTGTGAGAACCAACAATGTCACAAAATAAGTGCTGGGTTTCTGACTCCGGCCTACTTAATCTTATTCTATTATATTCCATATTAGTTTTTTGAGTAAAACACCTGTATCTTATTTTACTCCTTATCATTTTCTTCCTCAGATCACAGACAAGATATAAAACTTAAAGGCAAAGTTTTACTTTTAGAAGACTCATTAGTTCTAGTGGCATCAACGCAAATACACCAAAAAAACTGAAAGCATGAACTTCTGCATAACAATCTACTTTAAATATAAAATGCTTAGAGGTATGGGATTAAGAATTACTGAAAAAGGACTGATTCTAATCACACTTTAAAAATTAATGCTTCTGATAATTAACACTTTATCAAACAATCCAAAATGTGTGAAAAGTAGTAGCCCCTATTACTTAAAAGGAGAGCGGGAAAGTCCTTGTCACCTTGACCAGATACGTATGTGCACAAAATGCTCAACTTCATTGTAAACCTTAAAGTTTACGCTTATACATATCAATAAAATCCGGGGGGGAAAAGTCATTATTCACTATAAGTGAATTCCCAAAAGTCCAACGCAACAAATCTTGGGGAATTTATCTAAACTACTTTGCTACAACTGTTACTACTCTATACTTACAGATTTCTCATTATATATGTATCATATAAATACTCATGCACATGCATGCATGTTTGCCCATTGTACTCATTTTGTTTTCAAAACCAGAACTATTTAACTGAATCTCACAAGAAACATTTGAACTAGGTTAGAGTTTCTCTCCATGGCTACAAAAACCATATTCACCTGTTAATTAAACACAAGTATGCCAATGATAATATGAAAAGTTTACAGTGAAAGTAATGATGTGCTGGTATAAGAGCATTTTCAGTTTTCATATATTAAATTCCCCTTACATTATAAGCTGATCTGTAATACTGCATTACAGTTAATAGTACACAAAACATTTAATGAACAGTTTGGTTTCACATCGAAACCGTAACCAAGACAAATCTTGTAGGATGGAGTTCCAAGAAGATTAAATCATAAGAAATTATGTCAGCAGCTGATTAAAGCTGAGTGTACATGACACAAGACATCTGGTTGTCTGTGCATTTTCAGTTCATTTAAAAAGTATGAACACATTAAAGCACTGAAATGTCTGATATATTACAGCATTGTCTGCTTGCTCCTCAAGAGTGTCTAATGGATCTAAATGGATGCTGTATTCACTATGTTCATAGCTTATTTCCATCTAAAGGTATCTACACTTACCAGTCCCCTTAACATCACTAAATCAGCTTATAAATGACTGCAAAAAGACAAGATACATTCATTTAGGATATAAACTGCTAGTATTCGGTACTAACAAAATGTCACTTAGGGTTCAATTTTTAAAATAAAATCAGAAGCATGCAAAGAATATTATAATCTATGACAAGAAAAATAACGGGTCATATATGGGTTCCTCTTCCCTCATCTGATCACATGTAACAGAAACCAAACCAGTAGCTTTAATTAATACAGGCGTTAGTTTTTCTCACTGAAGAAGAAATACAAAAAGAAGGAGTGCAGGGTAATACGTTCTTTGTATGTGGCACTGACATTCATAATTTCAAGATGGCCCATATACTCCCAGAGACAAGAGAGAACAAGAAGCAAGGTCTGAAAGCAACGTGCTCGGCAAGTTCGTGACTTCTGCTCACGTATCATCACTGCATTGACCCAAACTATGTGACATGGCCACAGAGTTGTCATAAAAATATAACAACTAAGCTGGGCACATATTGCCATCCAAAGCAATATTGGATTCCTGTTAGGAAGGAAGGAAAGAAATTATGTGGGACACAAAAATACCTGTGTCTCTCACAAAAATTCCCTATCAGGTGACTTTTAGCGATCTTGGCTATACCTTCTAGGTAGCACACCACCATATAAATCACAGGAGAGTTGCACTTCTAAATCTCTAATAAAATTCTGGGTGCTGCAGTTAATGTGCAACAGGGGCCTGGAGACCATTTTTCTCAAAAACGCTTGTCACAGCCAAGCTGGTAGCATGAGCCTGTAAATTCAGCACTCTATGAATCTAAGGCTTCACAAGGTGTACAAGTTAAAGCCCAGTTTGAGCAATTTAGTGACTTAACAAGACTGTCTCAAAATCAAAAATTTTGTAAAAATGGGCTGGAGGCTAGCGATGTAGCTCAGTGGGAGTATATTTACCTCACATACATATATTCTGGCCAGATTCAATCCCCAGAACTGATAAAAAAAAATGAAATGAAATGAAAATATTTTTTCTCCCCTCTGCTAATCTGTTCTCTTGTTTCCAGAGATATACAAGATTTCTAATTAGGAGATTAATTTAATTCCATGTCTACCATATGACTAATACTGATAAATAGTTGATACTCTTGCTTTGGGAAGAAAAAGTCTTGCTTTTGGATAGTCAATATCTGCATATTATTAGACAAGAAAGAGCAAAGAATTTCATAGGTGAATTTCATTTCAGAAAAATAATTTTATTTACAGTACCCTCAAGAGAATTAAATACATAGGAATCAATCTAACCAAGAAAGTGAAAGACTTTTACAATAAGTCCTTAAAAGGCACATGTAAAAATATTACACTGACCTACAAACTTTTCAACATGATTAATTACCATCTTCAATATGCAAAGAAGATAAAACAAATCCTGGTTTTGCCAAAACTTACAAGAGTGGAATATCAGTGATTAACTCTATCAAACAGCAGAGCAACTCTTCCAAAAGATCTTCTGAATCAGAACCTGGTAAGACACATAAAAAACTTTTTAGTACGGTAGGCAACTGAATGCAGTTGTTTAGAAGTAAGGTTTTCATTCCTAGTGAGAGTAAGAATTATCATTATAATATATATATATATATATATATATATATATATATATATATATATATTCAGATTTTTACCTCAGAATGAAATCCAAATCATGAGTAAGTTGGCATTTATAAAGATCTGTATCTAAGATAAGAATTCTGAATATTAGCTATCAAAAACAGTTTTCAAAGGTAGAAGGCATGTCACAGTTATCTTTGGGCCACTAGTTTTCTAATTTACTTCCCTTGTGGAGGGTCAGGGAGAGGACAGTACTAGAAACTGAACCAAGAGCGTTTGTTCTAAGCTATATCCTCAGCCTGTCCTATACTTTTTTGACAAAGCAACTGAGGAAATAATTTCATTAAGAAGTAGATGTCAGTAGTGTTCAAACCCTGAAGTCACATAAGGTATTAATGAGCCAAGAGCCACCAGTTAGGAGAATGAAATGAAGGGGATGTTTAAGGGAAAGATGTTAAACCATCTTTGTTTGCAGATGACGCAATCCTTTACACAGAACACCCCAAAAACTTCACTAGAAAACTCTTAGAACTAAAAAAAAAAAAAAAAAATCAGCCACGTAGCAGGATACTTAAACAGTTCACAAAAATCAAGAGCATTCCTGTTCACCAACAATAAATTGAGAAAGAAATCAGAAAAATAATCTTATTCACAGAAGCCTCAAAAGAATTAAACTCATAGAAATCAATCTAACCAAGAAAGTGGAAGATTTTTACAATAAAAATTATAATACTCTGAAAAAGATACTGAAAAGGACACTAGAAAATGAAAAGACATTCTGCTTTTGGAGAGACAGAACCCGCATTGTCAAAGTGATGAGACTACCAAAACTGATATACAGAGTCATTGCAATTCCAATCAAAATACCAACAGCATTTTTAACAAAAGTAGACAAAACGATACTAAAATAATCCAAGAGGTAGTGCAACCAGCAAACACACAACAAATTTCACCATGAAAAGACCTCCCACTCAGTATTCATCTAAGGCGTTTGAACTTTAACTTTTCTTCTTCTTTCTCATATTTACTAGTCTTTTGAACTACACGCTTGTAGTTATTTTCTAATGTGGACTTGTGGGTAAGGCCAGGTTTAAGAATATCAACAAAGATATAACAAATATAGAAGAAAAAAAAAAAGGAACGTTTGGCAAATATGCCAAAAAAGGGATTGGCAGGACTCGGAGAACAGGCAGCAAGATTTGACCACTGCAGCCCATTCAAGGAATAGGAAGCTGAGCTAAAGAGCAGTGATTTAAGTGAAATGATTTAGATGCAGAAGATTAAACATGTTAAGTACTGTATAGTACTATAGAACCACATAATGTGATAGCCAGAGTTGGGGGGAAGGGATGGGGAGGGTGTGGGAGGGTCAAAAATGGGGAGGGATTATATTTGATATTATATATATGTGCACGAAATACTCAAGTTCATTGTAAGCACTATGTATTGCATATGTATATCAATAAAAATATTGGAGAAAAAAAAGAAAAGAAAAAAAGACCTCCCAGGCTTATACAAGCATGGGAGATGTAGTGCTCAGGGAGTGATGTAGGTAGGAGCCATTTTGAAAACAGCCTGAGTATGAACTGCTTAAGATAAAATAAGCCACAGACAGGCTACACAACAGGGATTGGGGACACCCTTAATCAGTGCCCCTCCCCCGAAAAAAGAAACAGGTCAAGAGATAGGTGCAGAGAAGGGAGAAAGGCCATGGACCTTGTGAATAGTTCGAATGGTACTGACATCTACTTCTTAATGCAATTATTTCCTCAGAGGGCACAGAGCACTACTCTTGGGGAATAGAACCCAGGAAAGATAGAAGAGCTTTACTAAGGGAGCTCTGTGTACACAAGACACCTTACAGGCCATCAGACTGTTATGTTCCCCTCTTGTTGTGCCTCCTTGAAGCACAGACCTCAGTGGAAATTTGGCTCTCCCTAAACACACCCTCATACATGTTCAAAGAAAACACTCATCTAGGCTATTAAAGTCCCTCAGCAATAGAATTATGGTAAGACAAGGCAACAGCATACACAAAAACATCGGAGACCACAGAAGGTAACATTATGAACCCTGAAATAGAGTAACCCATAGAAAAGGAAGTCAAAAACCATATACACCTGTTGGTTTCTGCAAACAATTCAAACAAGACATTCTAAAGGAAATACAAGTAATAATCAGGAGGCGGGAAGAGGAATTTACTAAACAAAATAATGGTTCTAATGAATACGAACCTTACTGAGCATATAGAAGCCACAAATAAAACTGGCTAAGATAATGAGACAATGCAAGATATGAGGGAACATTTTTGATAGAGAAGTGGAGAATCTCAAAAAAATCTAGCTGATGTTCAGATATGAAAAACTTACTTCAAAGCAGGTGAAGTCAGGTCAAACACTGCAAGGACAGAATGTCAGATCTTGAAGACAAGGTTGAGGATACAAATGTCATAATCTGGCATGATACCAAAATTAGAAGTGAGCAAAGCAGCTGGATACAATTGCTGATGGATGATTCAGTGAGAACCAAACTCAGAATTATGAATGTGGGAGAAACAGAAGAAGGAAGCACAAAACATACAAAAAAAATTATTCACTAAAATCATGGAAGAAAATTTCCTGAATCTAGGAAAATAAATTAATATTCAGGTACAAGAAGCTTATAGAACCCCAAATAACCCTGACAATAAAAGGAGCTTGCCATGACAAAGAATAATCAAAATCTCACAAATACAACAGAAGGAAAGAATATTAAAAGCAGTAAGAGAAAAACAGACATTTTTTACAAGGTAAATCCATTCTAGTTACTACATATTTCTCAATATAAACCGTAAAGACCAGAAAAGCCTAAAGCAAAATCTTTCAAGCTTTAAAAGAAAGCAAATGTTAACCCAGGTTGTTATATCCAGCAAAATTATCCCTGAAAATTAAGGGAGAAGTCAAAATTTTTCATGACCAAGAAACCCTAAAAACATATGTGACCACTAGCCTAGCACTGAAGAATATACTTAGAATTGTTAGGGATCTTAGAGAGAGACAAAGAGACAAGCATCACCAAATAACATAGAGAAAAGGAAATATAGAAAGGGAAAAGTTTAACAAAAAGAAAAAGCCAACTCTAACAGAATAGAACAATGGCGGAATTCAGTAAAATTCTTACAATAATTACTCTCAGTGCTAGTGGTCTTAACAATCAAAAGACAGAGAATGGCAGAATGGATCAAAAACCAAAACCCCACCAATTGTTGTCTGCAAGAGACATACCTCACCTACAAAGAAGCACACAGACTGAAGGTAAAAGGATAGAAATTAACACTACATGTTACCAGAGTCCAGAAACAAGCAGGAGTAGCTATACTGTTCTCAGACACTGCAAACTGCAAACCAAAGCAAATCGAAGAGACAACGGTGGACACTACATACTGGAAAAGTAACAATCCAATAGGAAGAGCTCACAATTACAAACATACATTCACCCAATGTAGGTGTACTCCAAATACATAAAATAGAAACTACTACATGTGAAGAGCCAAACAGGCCCAACTATGATCATACTAGGGAACTTCAACACCACACTCTCACAAATAGATAGGTTAATCATATTAGAGCCAAGTCATACCACCAAGGAAATGAACTTGTTAGGTATCTAAAGGGGAGTCTACACAATGTAAACAGAATACACCTTTTTCTCCAGCAGCACATGGGAATTTTTCCTAAATAAACCATATCCTTTCACATAATATATGCTTAAATAAATACAAAAGAATTGAAATTATTCCCTGCATACTATCAGATCATAGTAGAATGAAACTAGAAATCAACAGCAAAAGACTACAGAAACTACACAAATACACCAAGACTAAATAATACATTATCAAATGAGCAATGGATCTTAGAAGAAGCCAAGAAGGAAATTAAAAACTTCATAAAGTCAAATAATAATGGAAATACATCTTAGCAGAACAAACAGAGGAGCTGGAGAAATAGCTCAGTGGTGAAAGCACTTGCCTAGCATGCTCAAGTCCCTGAGTTCGATTCCCCAACACCCTATAACCTGGGCATGGTGTCACACGCCCGTAATCCCAGCATGGGGAGGCTAATACAAGAGGATTGCCTTGTGTTCAAAGCCAGACTGGGCTACATAGTGAGTTCAGGACCAAACCACACTGCAGAGAGACCCTGTCAGAAAGAAAGAAAGAAAGAAAGAAAGAAAGAAAGAAAGAAAGAAAGAAATCTCAAACAATCTAATAATACAGCTCAAAGTTCCAGAGAAACAAGAATAAGCTAAACCCAAAGACAGTAGAAGGAAGAGATTTATAGGAATCAGAGCAGAGATCCACTAAACTCAAACAAAAACAAATAAATAAATAAATAATCCCACAAAATATCAATGAATCGAAGACTTGGTTCTTTAAAGGGATAAGTAAGATTGATACAGAAAGAAAAAAGTCCCATCTGTGCAACTGGAAATGAAAAGGGTAAAATCACAACAGGCTGATATCAGAAAGATTATAAGAAACTATTTTGAAAACCTATAATCTAATAAATTCAAGAACTCAGAAGAAATGGATAAATTCCTGAACACAAATGATACACCAAAACTGAACCACAAAGATACAAATACCCTGAATAGAACAATAACCACAGATGAAACTGAAGCAGGACTAAAAAATATACCAACAAAAAAAAAGCCCAGGACCTGATGGATTTACTGCAGAATTGTATCAGAACTTTAGGGAAGAGTTATTGCCAATGATCCTTTAAATTTATTACCATGAAACTGAAAGACAGGGAACACTGCCCAACTCCCTCCTGGGAACTGGTATCATTTTGAGTCCCAAACCAGAAAAAAACCCAACAAAAACAGAAAACTACACGTCAACTTCCTTAAAGAATACAGCTGCAAAAAATCCTCAATAAGATATTTGCAAACAGAATGCAACAAGTTTTTTTTTTAAAGATTGTACACCATGACCAAATGGACTTCATCCTAGAGATGAAAGGCTGATTCAACATAGACAAATCAGTTAAAGTAATACACCACATCAACAAAAGAACAAAGACCACATCATCATCTCGATGGATGCAGAAAAAGCTTTTAACAAAACACAACATCCCTTCCAGATGAAAGTGCTGATCAAAATAGTTACAGAAGGTTCCTACCTGAATCTGATAAAAACAATTTACAACAATCCTATAGCCAACATCGTCCTAAATGGGGAAAAACTGAAAGCATATCCTCTCAAATCAGAAACAAGACAAGGGTGCCCGCCACCAATTCTATCGAACATAGTGCTGAAAACCTTAGCCAGAGCAATCAGGCAAGAGAATGGAATAAAGGGAATCTGCATAGGAAAGAAAGAAGTCAAAAGATCTTTATTTGTGGATATGATCCTTTACATAGAGAACACCATAAACTCCACTAGAAGAATCTTAGACCAAACAAATTCATCCATACTGCCAGATAAAAATATCATTACTCAAAAAGTCAAAAGCTGTGGGACGTATGATCGCACACATGCGCATAGGAGGTACCCGGAACCAGCTAACCTGCAATCTGTCTCAACCGAGAGCAACTGAAGACGCAATGCGAAGATGGAATCCGACTGGTTGAAAGAAGAAGACAACGTCATTTCACCCTTCTTCCCAAGTGCCCGCCTGAGACTATATAACCTGTTGTAATCTCTTAATAAATGCAATGTTGGCTTCCAGTCAAGATGGTGGCTGAGTAACAGCACTGCACAATGTCTC
Organism: Ctenodactylus gundi; assembly: GCA_004027205.1. Lineage (NCBI taxonomy): Eukaryota > Metazoa > Chordata > Mammalia > Rodentia > Ctenodactylidae > Ctenodactylus > Ctenodactylus gundi. The sequence continues at coordinate 39,878 of PVKB01006220.1, read as the reverse complement.
CTCATTGACCCACTTAAAAACTCAAGAATTTACGTAGAAAAAGTGTGTTCAGTGTAGCTAGGAAGGAGAGAAGCATCCCTAACAACTGAAATGACGCCAAGGGAAGGTCAGAAATTCCAAAGGATAATCAAAAGCAGAGGGAAAAAAAATCCCAGCAACCCAGGAAGCCACTGCAGGCTGGCTGCAAACGGCTGGAGCCACAGGCAGCAGTGGACGGAAGAGATCGTGTGGGCCCAGAACATCTCACAGAGCTGGGAGAGGATGGAGCATGCCAACAACGTACAAGAGGCTGCTAGAGGGTCAGAAATCCTGAAGTCATAGCGGAAGAGGGGGAAAAAAGCAGCTGACTTGGCGCGGTCCTAAGCTGCTGGCATCCACAGATCAGGTGGAGAAGAACTGGAGGCAGAAACTCAGCCTGAGATAAGTGTGGATCTGGAGAAGTGCAAATTGTCGGCAGCTGGCGTCCCCAGCCTCTGAAAAACCAACCTGCAGGCAGTGGGTACTACAAATGCAACGTACGCGACCTCTAGAAAAGGCCCCAGGATCCCAGATTAGAAACAGGGCTCAGCAGCCTTGACAGGCAATGACGTAAGCAGGAGCTATTTTAAAAAGAAGGGGGAAAAAAGGCCAAGACTGAACCCTCTAGAGTAAAAGCAAGCTCAGAAGAGCACATCAGGGCTTTGGGGCCACCCTTAAACAGTGCTTAGGAAGAAACTGGCACAAGTGGCAGAGAGAAAAAAAGACAGGAAAAAGGCTGCTGATCCCCTGAACAGCTCAGGAGCACCTCTGCCCCAAGGGTGCAGAGCCCCAACCTGGGGGAGAAAAGCCAGGACAGACAAAGAGTTTTGCTGAGGGGACCAGGGGACCAAGACACTTCAAAAGGGGGATCATCACCCTGTTCCTCCAGCAAACACCAGAGGCTTCCAGTTCACAGCAGCTCTGCACGCCAGAGGCATCTAGGATCAGGAAGTCCATCACCCGTCCATCCCATGAATCAGAGGCTTCCAGAGGCTTCCAGAGAATTAAAACATCACCCTGTGAATCCTGAGCCCCAGAGGCTTCCAGAGGCATCCAGGACAGGGAATTCCATCGCCCTCTCTGTTCCTTGGACCAGAGGATTCCAGAGGCTTCTAGGACTGGGCCTTCACCAAACCCTTCTTTCCTGTGCACCAGAGATAGCAGAACCATGGGGAAACATGGTAACAAGAATACAAAATAAATAAGAAAGAAAGCGAGTCATTACAACAGATGATAGATGATGATTCAAAGAGAAAAAAACCTTAGAATTATGGGAGCCCAGGAGAGGACTTAGGACAAAACAAAAGGTTTAAAAGACATGTTTAATGAAATTATGGAAGGAAATTTCCCAAATCTAAGAAAAGAAATTAACATGGAACTATTGCAGGCATACAGAACACCAAACAACTTTGATCAGAAGAGATCCTCATCATGACACATTATAATCAAAATACTAGAAACCCAACACAAAGAGAAAATACTGACAGACAGTGAAGGCATGCATCCTGCGCACCGCGGATTCCGGCTCTCGTGGCGGCCCCAGATCCTGCGCCTCCGGTCTCCGCACCGGCTTTGAGAGGTGCCAGGGAAGCTACAGACAGTGAGAGCACGCGTCCCGCATGCCGCGAATTTCACTGCGGACTCACAGTGGTTCTGGGGCCCACGCAGGGAGGACCCAGTGGAGTTACAGAGTCCTGCATGCCGCGAATTTCACTGTGGACTTCACAGGGGTTCCAGGGCTGGAGTAGGAAGGAGCCAACAGAGATACAGAGAGGGCACACGTCCTGTGTGCTGTGATGTTCAGAGCAGTTCCTGGCCATTGCAGGGAGGAACCCGAGGAAGTAAGGACAGTGAAGGTGTGCATCCTGTGCTCCGCGATTTCCACAGTGGATCCAAGGCCTTTGTAAGGAAGAGCAGCGCAGGTGCCTGTGTTAAGGTCCAAGGATACCGCTCGCCACAGTCACTGCGGCAGGTCCAGGGCAACGCAAGATGGAGCCAAGCGGGAGTAGACCGGGGGAACTCGAGTTCATATCCCCACCACCCCACTCTGCGGTGGTCAGCACAGACACTGTGTTCTCCCATTGTGGGAGAGAGCCGTACTGAGGAGAACCACATAGGGGAATACAGGGACGGGCAACCAGAGTCAACCAAAGACAATAGAACCATGAGGAAACGTGGAAAAAAATCTCCTTCAAGAAGTCTTGACATACCAGAAGAGCATCCCAGGAATCCTGAAAACGTAGAAGCTAAAGATGAAAATGGCACAAATGATGTTAACTTCTGGGCCCAGAAATACATCCAGTTAAAGCTAGAGTTAAAGCAGGAAATGATGCAGGAAATAAAAATCAGAGAACAAGAGTTACGCCAAGACCTAGCTAAACTAAGAGCAAGCTATGAGAAACAACTAGAGGAGATCAAAAAAGAAATGGACCAGAAGATAATGAAAGCAATACAAGCAATAAGAGAGGAACACAAAATAGACATAAAGAAAATAAATGCAGACATACAGGAAGTGAAAAACACACAGGTCACAATAAGCAACAATATCGAACAATTTCAAAATAGATTATCAGACCTAGAAGACAAAATGATGGGAGTGGGAATGGAAAGACCAAAAAGACCACAAAGCAAGAAAGGAAGAAAGTGAATCATTACAACGACTGATAGACGATTCAAAAAGAAACAACCTGAGAATCATGGGAATCCAAGAGAAGACCGAGGTTGAAGCAAAAGAATTAAAAGGCATATTCAAGGAAATTATGGAAGAAAACTTCCCACATCTAAGAAGAGAAATGAATATTGAGCTAATGCAGGCATTTAGAACACCAACCAATATTGATCAGAATATTGAACTTCATCCCGACACATCATAATCAAAGTACTAGAAACCCAACACAAAGACAAAATACTGAAAGCGGACAGAGAAAAGCAGAAGATGACCTACAATGGTAAGCCCATCAGGATAACTTCAGAGTTCTCAGTCCAAACTCTAAAAACCAGGAGATCGTGGAGTAATGTCATTCAAACACTAAAAGAACACAAATTCCAACCAAAACTACTTTATCCAGCAAAACTATCTTTCAAACTAGAGGGAGAAATTAAAATCCTCCATGATACATAAAGCTTAAAGAACCTTGCAGTCACTAAGCCTTCACTGCAGAGAAGTCTCAAAGGAAACTTGGATAGCGAAAGAGAAGCCAACAAAACAAGAGACTCCAGAGAAAAAAAAGTCAAAACCTTGGAGAAAATGTAGATGAGAAAAATCTGAGAAAAAAGTAAAGCCAGTAAACAACTTGGAAAAACTAAAACGATGGCAGGACACACCAAACATACCTCAATAATTACCCTAAACGTGAACGGCCTCAACTCACCTATCAAAAGACACAGACTAGCTGACTGGATCAAAAAAGCAGAAACCCACACTTTGCTGCCTACAAGAGACACACTTCACCCACAAGGAAACTCACAGACTGAAAATAAAAGGTTGGAATTCAATATTTCATGCAACAGGTCCCAGAAAACAAGCAGGGGTAGCTATATTAATCTCAGACACATCAAATTTCAAAAGAAAACAGGTGAAGAGAGACAAAGATGGACACTACATATTGGTTAAAGGAACATTAGACTAGGAAGAAATCACAATTATCAATATATATGCCCCCAACTCTAGAGCACCCAATTATTTTAACCAAAAATTACTAGATCTGAAAGGGCACACAGGCCCCAATACAATTATAGTAGGGTACTTAAATACTCCACTATCACAAATAGACAGATGAACCAGGCAGAAAATCCACAAAGATATACAACTGCTGAATGATACTATAGAAAACTTGGACAAAACAGACATTTACAGAGTCTTCCACCCAACATCAACTGACTTCACATTCTTCTCAACAGCACATGGAACATTCTCTAAAATAGACCAAGTTCTAGGACATAAGTCATGTTTAAACAAGTACAAAGGAATAGAAATAGTTCCCTGCATACTCTCAGATCATAACAGAATAAGACTGGAATTTAACAGCAGCAGAAACAGAAGAAAACACACAAACACGTGGTGACTTAACAACATACTACTGACCAAACAATGGATCACAGAAGAAATCAGAGAAGAAATCAAAAACTTCACAGAGTTAAATGATGATGGAAGTACATCATATCAAAACCTGTGGGACACGATGAAAGCAGTCCTTAGAGGAAATTTCATAGCCATAAATGCACACATCAAAAGAACAGAACAGTCAGTCACAAATATATTTGCTAATGATGCACCTTAAGGACCTCGAGAAACAAGAACAACTTAACCCAAGAGGCAATAGAAGAAAAGCAATTATAAAGATCAGATCTGAAATAAATGAGATTGAGATTAAAAAGACAATAAAAAACAATAATGAGTCAAAGAGCTGGTTCTTTGAAAGAATTTTTTAAAAATCGACAAACCTCTTGCCAACCTCATCAAGAAAAAGAAAGAAAAGGCACAGATTAGCACACTCAGGAATAAAAAGGGTGAAATTACAACTGACTACAGAAATCCAGAATATTATAGGAAATTACTTCGAACACATACACTCAAACAAATTTGAGAACTGGGAAGAAATGGACAACTTCCTAGATACCTATAAAATACCAAAATTAAATGAGGAAGATATAAAAAGCTTGAACAACCCCATCACACACTCAGAAATTGAAGCAGTAATAAAAGCTCTACCTACAAACCAAAGTCCAGGTCCAGATGGATTCACAGCAGAATTTTTTTCACTACTTTAGGGAAGAACTTACTCCAATCCTCCTCAAACTATTTCATAAAATAGAAAGTGAAGGAGTGCTACCAAACTCATTCCTTGAGGCTAGCATCACACTAGTCCCAAAAGCAGACAAAGACCTAACTAGGAAGGAAAATTACAGACCAATATCCTTAACAAATATAGATGCAAAAATCCTCAATAAGATCCTGGCAAAAAGAATCCAACAAGTAATCAGAAAGATCATACACCATGATCAAGTGGGCTTCATCCCTGAGATGCAAGGCTGGTTTGACATACGTAAATCAATCAATGTGATACACCATATCAACAAAAGCGAAAACAAAAACCACATGATGATCTCTACTGATGCAGAAAAAGCCTTTGACAAAATCCAGCACCCCTTCAAGATAAAAGCACTGAGAAAAACAGGTATAGAAGGGCCCTAACTGAAACTCATAAAAGCCATAAATGCTAAGTCTACTGCAAATATCATAGTAAATGGAGAAAAATTGAAATCGTTCCCTCTCAAATCCAGAACAAGACAAGGCTGTCCACTCTCACCACTCTTATTCAACATAGTCCTTGAAACACTTGCCATGGCAATCAGACAAGAAAAAGAAATAAAGGGACTCTGCATCGGAAAGGAGGAGGTCAAACTCTCCCTACTTGCAGATGATATGATTATCTACATCGCAGACCCTAAAAACTCCATTACGAAACTCCTAGAAACAATAAAAAAATTCAGCCAAGTCTCAGGCTACAAAATTAACACTAAAAAATCAATAGCTTTTCTCTACACTAACAATAAACTTACCGAGCAAGAACTCATAAAAACAATTCCACTCTCAATAGCTCCGCAAAAAATTAAATACCTAGGAGTGTACCTAACCAAGGATGTGAAGGATCTATATAAAGAAAACTGCATTACATTGAAGAAAGAAGTTTTAGAAGACACTAGAAAATGGAAAAGCATCCTCTGCTCTTGGATAGGCAAAATAAATATAGTCAAAATGAGTATACTACCAAAACTGATATATAGGTTTAATGCAATCCCTATCAAATTACCTACAAGTTTCTTCAAAGAACTTGAAACAACAATCCTTAAATTCATATGGAACCAAACGAGACCAAGAATAGCCAAAGCAGTCCTGAGCAACAAGACCAAAGCAGGATGCATTACAGTTCCAGACATCAAGCTTTACTATAAAGCCACAGCTGTAAAAACAATTTGGTACTGGCATAAAAATAGACAAGACAGACCAGTGGAACAGAATTGAAGATGCAGAGACAAACCCAAACACCCTCAATTACCTAATCTTTGACAAAGGGGCCAAAGGCATATAATGGAAAAAAGACAGTCTGTTCAACAGATGGTGCTGGGAAAACTGGACATCCACATGCAGAAGAATGAATCTAGCCACACACCTGTCACCATGCACCAAAATCAAATCAAAGTGGGTCAAAGACCTGGACATTAAAAACAAAACACTGAACTTCCTAGAAGACAAATTAGGCAAATATCTAAAAGACATAGGTGTAAGGAAAGACCTTCTTGACAAGACACCAAGAGCAAAAGAAATTATCCCCATTATTAACAAATGGGATCTTGTCAAATTAAAAAGCTTCTGCACAGCAAAAGAAACTACCAACATTGTAAAAAGAGAACCAACAGACTGGGAAAAAATATTCACCACCAACAACTCAGGTAAGAAGCTCATATCTAGAATATAAAGGGAGCTGAAGAAAAGTAAGCTGACCAAACTAAAGGATCCTATTGAAAAGTGGGCAAATGAAATGAAGAGGCAGTTCACACACGAAAAAGTACATAAGGCCAATAGATATATGAAAAGATGTCCAGCATCTCTAGCCATAAGAGAGATGCAAATCAAAACAATGCTCCAGAGAGAATGGCCTGTATCAACAAGTCAAACAGCAATCAGTGGTGGTGAGGATGTGGGGAAAAAGGAACTCTCTTACACTGCTGGTGGGAATGTAAACTCATACAACCACTCTGGCAAGCCGTATGGAGATCTCTCAAAAGACTGGAAATAAACATCCCTTTTGATCCAGGGACACCCCTCCTGGGAATATATCCAAAGGAGGCCAAAACAACATACAGCAGAGATATATGTACACCTATGTTCATAGCAGCACAACTAACAATAGCTAAAATGTGGAAGTCACCAAAATACCCATCAACAGACCAGTGGCTACACAAACTGTGGTATTTGTACACAATGGGATACTACGCATCAATAAAGTCCAACAGCATGGAGGCCTTTGCAGGCAAATGGAAGAAGCTTGAGAACATCATGCTTAGTGAAGTAAGTCAGAAGCAGAAGGTGAAACATTGAATGGTCTCTCTGATATGAGAGTCCCCGACCACAACTATTGTGGAACTTAAAGCAAAAAACAGAGTGAAATAGAGGGGTAGGGTGGGAGAGAATGGAGGGAGGGGAACATGGGGGGAAGGACAGAAAGAGAGTGAGAAAGCCCTTGTGTACTTGGCAGGATGAGTATGTGCACAAAATGCTCAACTCCATTGTAAACCTTAAATTTTGCACATATATATATCAATAATATGGGAAAGAAGAGAAAATACTAAAAGCAATAAGAGAAAAACAGAAGGTTACCTACAAAGATAAGCCCATCAGGATAACTGCAGACTTCTCAATCCAGACTCTAAAAGCCAGAAGATCACGGAGTAATGCCATCCAAGCACTAAAAGAACATAAATGTCAACTAAGACTCCTATATCCAGCAAAATTATATTTTAATTTAAAGGGAAAAATTAAAACTTTCCATGATATAGAAGCTTAAAGGAATTTACAGCCACTAAGCCAGTATTGCAGAGAATACTTAAAAGTAAACTTAGAAAGTAAAAGGGAGGCCAGTGACACCAATGAAATAAGTTATGAAAGTTAAAAAAATTCTGAAATAACTAAATTTGCCTTCATATCTGTTACTTTAAGTATATTTATGTGGTATAGATTTATGTTCACTTAATGTAGCAATGTGATATAGTTTTAACTTTTTTTATTGTAGCAATTCACTTATTAGAGTACTGATGAAAATTTATCCTAAGAAAACTGACTGATGTAAAGATAACCCTGTGAATGTACAAACATGTACCTTCCGGTATTCAGCTATGGCATTTAACTTTTTAAATTTAACTTTCTTTTCTTCTTTCCCAAATTTACTAGTCTTTTGAACTACATGCTTGTAGTTCTTTTCTAATGTGAACTGGTGGGTAAGGCCAGGTTGAAGAATAGCAACAAAGAAATAGCAAAATATAGGAAAAAAAAAAACTTTTGGCAAATATCCCCATAAAGGGATTGGTTGTACTCAGAGAAGAGGCATCAAGATTTGACTACTGTGACCCATTCAAGGAATAGGAAGCTAAGTTAGAGTGGTGACTTAGAATACCCAGACACAGACATTCTCTAGAACCACATGAAATGATAGCCGGAACTGGGGGAAGGAATAGGGAGGGTGTAGGAGGGTCAAAATGGGAAGGGATTTTAAAGTTGATATGATACATATGTGCATGAAATACCCAAATTCATTGTAAACACTATGTATTACATATGTATATTTATAAATATAGTAGGGGAAAAAATAAACGCCATTTTGCTTGAACCACATTAAGCAGTGCCTGGGTTGGCGTTTGTGATCCAACGCCTACTCATCCCCTCTTAGGTCCCCATTTACAACAAAAAGCGTTCTATGGCAACAATGAAAACAGAAAGAAATCAGAAACAAAATCCAATTCAGAGTTGCCTCAAAGAAAATTAAATACCTAGGAATCAACCTAACAGCCCAAGTGAAAGACTTCTACATTGAAAGCTATAGTGCTCTGAAAAAAGAAATCCCAAGAGAATTTCAGAAAATGGAAAGGTATCCCCTTCTCCTGAACAGGCAGAACCAACATTGTCAAAATGACCATACTACCTAAACTGATAGGCAGATTCAATGCAATTCCAATCAAGATATATGGAACCACAAGAGGTCCAGAACAGCCAAAACAAACACATGCAACAAAACAAAAGAAGGAAGCAATACAATAACAGATATTAAATTATATTGCAAAGCAACAGTGATAAAAGCCACATAGTAGTGGCACAAACACTAACAGGTGGATCAACTGAACAGAAACTAAGAATACACAGGCATTCCCAAGTACCTTAGCCATCTGATCTTTGACACAGGGGCCAAAAACATGCACTGGAGTAAAGATATCCTCTTTAATAAATGGTTCTGGGTCTCAGGAAGTGAGACAGGTAGGCTGTCCTGAGTCCAAGGCCAGGATGGGCTACATCAGTGAGTTCTGGACCAGCCTGAGCTACAAAGTGAGACTCTGCCTCAAAAAAAAAAAAAAAAAAAAAAAAAAAAAAAAAAAAAAAAAAAAAAAAAAAAAAAAAAAAAAAAAAAAAAAAAAAAAAAAAAAAAAAAAAAAAAAAAAAAAAAAAAAAAAAAAAAAAAAAAAAAAAAAAAAAAAAAAAAAAA